>JAZFAU010000798.1:0-45953 GCA_037178615.1 Dione vanillae
ATTTATTGTAATTGAAACCTTGACTTTGCCTCTTCTTTGATAAAGTTTTACAAATATTTGATTTTCTCTTGTCTAATGTTTGACCCCTGAGTGGCGAAAATATCCTATCCTCCCCATAGGTATGCTAACAACCTACTAACTATTTCCAACGGTAGTCAATTACTATTATAACTAAAGGGCTTATAATTTTATAAGCCCTGTACCGATCTCAGAGACGCTTAATTCACATTAATTAATCTTTAAGCGATTTTCTCATCCACTTAGTCTGCAACTATCGCAATATTAAACTGAGACTTGATTGAACTTTCATCTTCAAAGATCACTTAGTTTTGTAATGGAAGCTTTGTGTAAGGAATACAGCAATAGGTTTAAATCTAAAGTAATTATTTGATTATATACATATGATTTGATTGTAGACATTAAAAATTAGGGAAGGGTTTATTAAAAATAAATTTTAATTAATACTGCTTATTATTAACCTGATATGCTTAAAGATTCAATTAAAATTAAAATAAATTCGTAACAATTAAAAACTTGTATTAATGAGCTCTGTTAATTAAATGAGAAATTAAACACAAGACACAAACAAACCAAAGTACTTCAATATGACTTAAATGTTATGTTATTTTTTAAGTTAATAGTTGCGTTACTTAGCTTAGCTGTGGATTTACTTTTATTGAAGTCCTAAAGCAATGTTATCCCCTCTAAAAACCCAAAGAATGTATACAAATCAGATAAAAATGTAAAATGAAACATGGACGTATATACTAAAATTTCACAATATATTGTAATTAGACAGTTTCAATACATAGAGAGAAATTGATTGAGTAGATAATTGATATTATCTTCTAATAAAATATAACTAAGAAAATATAACTTGAGCTCCAGTATTAATTTGAAAGCGTAATGTTATTCCAATGTCGCTGGCAATAAATCAAAGGACGGATTAATTTCCATCTGACACTTGAATTTGTCAAGATTACTTATCTTTATCTACCAATTTGATGATAGTTTAAAGAATAAGGCCACCGTAACATTGTGAGAATAAGCGACGGTTGTAGGTTCGATTCCCTATAGCAATCTTGGTATTCGGGAAAAAATCACTTTACTTTTTTTATCTCGCATAGCAGGTTAAACAGAAAAGTGTTCATCTTCTATATATATTTTATTTCAAAACAAAAATCATCCCGTCGTGGCGCAGAGGCGCAACGTCTGCCTGTAACGCAACTTCGCGCTTAGAATTAAATATAACTAGGTTACTTTTGATAAATTATTATGTTTACTATAAAGAAAGCGCCAGCAATTTCCGAGTCAAAATTGTAAATTTTCATTAACACTTAATGCTTAAATTAACTTAATTGACTTAATTTATTTTTTAGAAATTATTAAGTGACCATGAATCGTGGCTAAAAGGTTGTCGTTTAACATATGGAAATATAAATGGATAATATAAATAGATTGAGGGCCATCGTGGCACAGAGGCGGTTTGAGGATTCGTATCCCACTCGGGGAAGATGGATTTTTCTATTTCCATTTCCTTCGCTCTGGCAAACTAGGCAAAGCGCGGCGTTGAGTTCCGCCACTCAACACGCAATGCTTCGAAAAAGGGGGAAAGTGAGGACGGAGAAAGCAGGGACTAAGCAACGGAGTGTCATAACACTAGGTTCCCACGGTCCCTGCAGTTCCCTCTGCCTACCCTGCCATGTGCGGGATAAAGCGTGAAGCTAAAAAAAATAGATAAAGACGCAAATAATAATAATATCTATATCATCTCTTTTTATACTTCACCCTTTTATTCCGCTCATAGCATGGTAGGAAGAGGGAGCCGCAGGAACCGCGGATTGCGTGTTAAGTGGCGGAGCTCAATACTGCGCTTTGCCGATTTGTCAGAGCGAAGAAAATTGAAACAAAGATATCCATCTTTCCTGAATGGAATATGAACCCACATACCGTTGTGTTTTGTAAACAGTGTTTTGCAGACAATATATAGTTAAATTAAGCCAGATATTTTTTTGTTTTCAACTGTATCGTGATAAGTGAATATAAATATTTTGAATTTCTTATACCACATTATTCTTCATAAACTCTCTCCTCCTAGAAAATATTCTAATACACTGACCAGTAAGCCGCGCGTTCTTATTTCCTTATCATTTATAAGGCATTTTACTTTAAACTTATACTTTAAAAGTCACGTCAAATACAACTTTAGTTTATGTTCAAATATACCAGTAAAACTATTATTTATAATGAAACTATATATAGATTACATTTAAAGAATTTATATTAAAACATTATAAAGAATTCAATTTATGCACTTCTCGTTTATTCCATAAAGTAATATCATTTTTCATTTGGTATGCAGATGTTTCTTAATAAAAGGAGAATTACAAGTATTTCTTAGATGAGAAGCATCTAAGAAACTTCAATAGTTTGAGTTTCATTTATACATAATTAAAAGGTTAGTTTTTTCGTTTACATAAAATTTTGTACAAAGTTATAGGAAATTTCTAATTTGTAAATTCTATCTGTATCTTTTTAAAAGTGCGGGCCAAGTCATCGTGGCGCAGTAAGGAGCGTCTCATCACAAATATTAGTAGTGGGTATGATCCTCTCTCAAGATAACGATAATGAAATACTACCCGAGTGGGAATAGAACCCACTAACTGTCGCATAGAGGCAAACTCTATGTCTCTAAGTCACGACAATTCTCACAGCTATATTTATAATTATCTAGTTTCGGCGTATTTATATACGCCGTATAATGGTGTCGATGGGAACCCTAACGTGAAGATAAATATTTGTGTTGTTAATCGCATAAGATCAAATAAATACTACAGCTGTATGATATTATATTACGTTACGCTTATATTATATCGCCAATATATATAAAAATGTTAGAAGTCGAGATTTTATCGCTCATACTTATAACATATTAAAGACGCTATCAGATGAAAGCTTTCACGTGAATTAGTTAAAGCTCAGTCGAGCTTTATATTGGGGATATGATCTTAAAATGTAATGTGTTACAACCCTTATAAACAGTGCAATGTTTGTAAGAAATAATAAATATGAAATAATAGAGTAATCAGATGTTCCTTTTTACGTATTTCATGTTTTCGTTTAATTTCAAGATTCATAGCGTATTTTTTATATTTTTTACGTAAATCAAGTTTATTGTGAAAATATTGCAAATTTTTACTAAGTAAGACTACACATAATAAGAGACAGCAGCAGACAGAACATCCTGCGTGGACGTTGAAAATACGTCCATCATTTATTTATTTATTTATTTTTATTTTATTTTATTTATTTATTAAGATACACCATCGACTTATCATAATAACTAACACAATATTATAATGTACTAAATATACAATCCAGTACGATTTGCCTTTGCAGGTGTATACAACATTGTTGGCATTTGTTTGTGTGCGATTACAAGATGCTATAAAAATATCGACTAAACAGTACATCATAAACAATTATATAACTCTTATATACTGCTAGTTAAAATGATATCATATAAAGTGATTTTAAGTATTAAGTCGTAAAGAAGGCTTTTCAGTAAGCACGCGCTCGGTTCTAATATCGTTAATATTATAAGAAGTTGGGATCAGTTTACTTTTATGGTGTTTAAATTGCATAGAAATTGCACATTTGATATGATCTTATAATTGGAATGTTAATTTAGTTTATCCTTTCTTTGTGTCAATTTAGTTTATCCTTTCTTGTTTTATTATTTTTCTTCTTAAGCTTGAATATTCTACATTAAGAAAGGTAAAGCATAAAGAATTTCGTGGTTCAATTTCTATCTGAAATTGATATACTGCGCGTTGAGTGGCGGCACTCAACGCACTTACCTTTGTCCTATCTTGTCATACAATTAAAAACTTCTTTCCAGAAATTTTGTTCCTTTAATGGTTTCAAACTCACAGCTATCATGTTAATAATCAGACACAGTCAAACTACGCCAAGACTTTAACCATTACCTAATTGTAATTTAAAGGTTTGTATTTGTATTTAATGATTTTCTTTCTAGATTGAATTTGTGTCCATTAATAAAGTTAGATAGTTGAAGGTTAGGTTTTAACAATTTGTGTACAATATTGTTAACAGAACTAAAAAAAGAAAACGAGGAACCATTCGTTTCTCAGCGTACGTTACGAGGTCACTAGGCCAATAATTAAGCAATAACTTCATAATATAATTATATTTTCTCCAAGTACAAGGCCTCTAGAATCTTTAGTTCCACTAGATTATTTATTTTAAACAATTTTCAAGTTTAGAGACCTTTGAAAATTAGGTAAATACAACTGTCCACATTTCTATTCTCGTGAAACTTTCATGTTATTTGAAATGAATGTTCCAAAGCAATAAAAGCTTAGAGCGCAACATAGTTTGCCAAAATTGATATACGACCTATAGTTGTACTTTCTTTAAACATTATGCACAATTCAAACGAGTCTTAGATTACTGTGTTTTTTCTTTGCCTTTCGTGGAAATTTCACAAGTACCAAAAACATTTCTAGAAAGGTAATATAAGTTTAAAAAGACAAAAATCAAACGAGAATCGAACCTAGAGCCATGGACAGATCCTGTCCCGCTTTACTACGACGACATCATAATAACATATTTAAACGATCAACACAATTTAAATCATCATGATGTAAATTTGAATACAAAACACTAAATAAACAGCAAAACAATCGGCCATCTAATTTATGGTTCAGTGTCGATTACCGACGTATCAAATATGTAGAGGCTGCCAAGCCGCGGGCGGGAAAGAACTATATTGTGTTTAAAGGTTTTTATAACATACGACCTTTGGACGGATACGACGAATGTGATACGACATTGTATTACTTCAAAAGTTTTTTGTTATTTACAAAAAATTGTAACTACAAAATTTGTTTGCAAAATTCCTGTTACGCATTTGCTTCTAATAAGTAATTAATTGCAAAAAAATCAATACGACGTAACGTCAGCTTATAAATCGAATCTTCATGACTGTAGGCGACCAGTGAACGTGAGGCGAGCCAAAAAAAGTGTAATTTATCGTCCACACAATAGTTGCCGTTGTGATTTATCTAACTTTTTACCGTTTAGCTGACTGATCGACCGTGGTATAAATAATCGATTTTAATACCGTGTCATGGTTTTGTATAACCTAATTATTATTATTTTAATTAAATAAAATATTAAATTTACTTATAATTATTGATACGGACCTTTTTTTTAGCTTCACGTTTTATCCTGCATATTGCAGGGTAGGCAGAGGGAACTGCAGGCACCATTTAAACCTAGTGTTAAGACACCCCGTTGCTTAGTCCCTGCTTTCTCCGTTCCCGCTTTCCGTCTTTTTCGAGGCATTGCGTGTTAAGTGGTGGAACTTAACGCCGCGCTTTGTCTAGTCTGCACAGAGGGAAGAAAATAGAAATAAAAAAATCCATCTTCCCCGAGTGGGATTCGAACCCAGAAACCGTCGCGTTACGGATCTGATACAAGATATTTGTCTATTGTACATTGGAGTTGCTAAAGTTCGCTACTCACAGTGCTTTTGTGGCTGTATTATTGTATGCTTTAGGCTATTTGTGTATTGAAAAATATGTTTTAAAAAGGGGGTGAGTGAAAAATATATGGCTTTGAGTTTATTTCCTTATATAACAAGATAGATAAAAGGTATCACTTTTCAATTTCAAATTAAAATATAAATAATTCATTTCCTCGAGATGAATATGAATCTGCAACCTTCGCTAATAATGTACTATAAACTTAAAATGTAATAATTATGTTGGCTACAAAAACGGCATGTCTAAATTGTATATTGTTAGTTAAATATAAATTTGGCTATTATATTATTTGAATGCTAACTTGAACTAAGCTTTCAATAAAATATTTCGTAGCTTCTTCCAAAAGCACTGGTCTCGAAGCTTTCAAATAGGTTTTATCGTATGCGCTTCGTGCGGTTCCCTCTACGCTTGAATGGAGCTGCCTGTTAAGGCTGGCTATTCACTATTTAGTATTGAAGCTGAGTAAGTAAACATAATGGTACAGTAGATTTGTATATTAATGCATTGAAAGAGTGTAAAATCAGAGAGTATTAATAGAATAAGAAAGTGTATTTTCAGAATTATATATTTAGTAGAGAAAACTCAACTACAATGTAGGATGAAAACTTATACCTCTGAGAGCATCCCGACAGATTGATCTATGTAATATATGATTATAGAATCCCATAATATAATAAAATATTTTAAAAAATTTTACATTTAAATAATGATCTATTAAAAATATGACGTTAAATGAAAAGGCAAGTAAATTGCAGCAAATGCTAAAAACCTTTGCTGGCCTTCAACTTTCGTGTCTGCTTCACAGTTAAACTTTTTCTTCACAGTTTACTTTATGAATTATATTTGTAAAAACTTTTAAAAGAATATTTTGGTATACATATAGGTACGTATATGTCGGCGCTAGGCCAGGGTTTCGTTGTTCAGAGTCCATTTTTCATAATAAAATAACAGAGTGGTAGCAATTGGTTTATTCTCGTACAATAGTTAATACAGAATAGATTTATGATACATAATTTAGTTAGCAGCTGTCATTTCTGTTCAATATTCAAAATTAGCATAAAGAACTTAACATTGCAAATAGGTTTTATTAATTAAACATTAATTTCAATACTAAATACTTTTTAACAATAAAATCATAAAATGTATATAGATTTGCGCCCATACGGCCATACTGACTCCAGCGCGTCCCTTGCGCTGCTTCTTATCTCATCTTCTAGGCATCTCATATAGAGATGTAACCAACTTGTAAGGAGTCTCTCATGTCGAGACGTAAGACATCTCTCATGTGCAGATGTGTAAGGCATCACCACAAGACCAGGATAAAGGATACGCGTGGTGGCCAGCCAGCGTTTAAGGAAAGGATATTTGGATAGGATAAATAAATTTAACACAAACAGCATTTATTATGTAAGGCGTCTCTCATGTAGACTCATCGTCGTAGGCATCTCCCATTTCGAGATGTATAAGGCGTCACCTTAGTAGGTACATTGCCCAACAAGACCAGGATAAAGGATACGCGTGGTGGCCAGCCAGCGTTTAAGGAAAGGATATTTGGATAGGATAAATAAATTTAACACAAACAGCATTTATTATGTAAGGCGTCTCTCATGTTGACTCATCGTCGTAGGCATCTCCCATTTCGAGATGTATAAGGCGTCACCTTAGTAGGTACATTGCCCAACAAGAACAGGATAAAGGATACGCGTGGTGGCCAGCCATCGTATAAGGAAAGGATATTTGGATAGGAATTTGGATATATAATAAATTTAACACACAAACACACCATCTACGTCATCATCATGAAATAACTTGTTTCTTTTTTTTTTTCTCTTTAAGGAAATTAGCTTAGTGTAAATAAAGTATAAATAAATTTAAATAAGGCAGGCTGAAGCACTCCCGTGTGAATTGCTTGAGGTGATTTCTCTGCCCATACGGTCGATTCGTCTTGAGTAGAGAACTGGATATTAATCTGCATTTTTCTTTTCCGTTTCTCATTCAAGTTCTTACTTCTCTGGATTGGTAGCGTCTTAAGTCATTTTCAACACCAGGCACCATATCCCTCAAACATAAAAAAGCATTAATTAAAACATTCTAAGAAATTGATTCAAGATATAAGGAAAGTCGACTATGTCAGCTTTTATTGATTATTTGGAGTATTCAATTATAACATCATTTATCAAAAATGGCAATAAATTAAATTATATGTAAAATTTTTAAAATTACTGTTATAGTAAAATTATAAATAGATAAATATTAAATTTAAACTATATTAATCAGTTTCCCATTCCTTATTCTAAGCTACGGTCAAAATTATCCCTATATTTGAAATTCCACTACGACATACGAAGCCGTCTGTCTATTAATGATAAAACTCAAATTTAATTAATAAGAAAATCACCAACTTTAAAAAGATAAATTGAAACTTAAGTCTTATTACTAAGAGACCGCTCGGCCATGCTTACTTTATCAAAAATAGTCGTGTAGTTAACATAACACGCAAGTTATATATTATTTATCGTCGAAAACTTGCAATATTTTGATGTGATTTATAGAGTTATTTTAAGCTCGTCACAAATGAAATATGATTTCTAGAATATTTAAAATTATATTTAAACTATTTAACTATTACATATATTTGATATGTTTATTTTCGGCTTTGAGGTCAGTATTTTTTTTTAATAGAGGTCAGTATATATTTGAACGTTCACTGATGTTAAATTCAAGAATTTTACTCTCTGAAAGTAGCGCTATTTTCATAATATTAAAATCTTATTATAATATCAAAGTGAATTTCTATATCTATTTCCCTTATAACACGAAACTATTATTCTAAACTTACGTCTCTATACACTGCATATCAATTTCTTTAAAGGGAATTGAACCTGCTATCTTTTAGCTTCGCTCGCGTTTGAGTCCTTAAATAAATATTAAGGTATTGTGTATTCCAATCTCGACCATAACCTTGACGATTGAAATCAAGCATTGGATTTCATGTACTGGTGCACCCCAGAATGACTGAGAAGGCTTTGTTTAAAATCACCAGCCAATAAAACTACCATTTCTCCCATTACGTCTGTCTTTTCTAGCAAGTTCTAAAGAAGTCGGTATTAAACTTTTATGGCTTTCTTGTGAGACATTGTACATTCATCCCACACTTAAAGCTTACATTCTCATCCTACAGCATATTTTTTTTTTACTCAAATTACTTATTGTGTTACTAGATTGTTAAATCTTCCTGTCCCACTGTCTCGTCAAGGGCTTTGCATGCGTTCTGACCACTGTAAAAATTCTCATTCAATTCATTTTCTTTGAAGATATATTAATTGATAGTCATATCTGTATATACTTGTTGCAGTTGATATATAATATTTTCATGAATTCTTTGTCCTTATCCCAAAGAGTTTAAGGGTTAGAAAGACCGTAAGATAATAAAACTTAAGCGACAAGTTCCCTGATTTTATGTGGCGATTGACATAGTACGGCTTTCTCAATAGTTCCATCTCCTCTATTATCATTTCGTAAAAGCGACACCGAGCCAAACATCGAGCTTTACATGCTTCTCTTTATGTTTGACATTGATGCGACATCCTGCCAGGAAGGATTACAGGTAAAAGTTACGAAGAGATTAGGCTCCTTGTAATTTCATACATAAGTAAAAGCGTCTTGAGTACTCATGCATAACGGTGACTGTTCATAGAACCGGACGGCAAAATAATTTTGCAAATGTCGTTAGGTCTAATACTATTATCTCGTAAACGTATGTAGTTTTCGGTTCGTAATTATTTTTCTTTAGATAAATATTATGAAGACGTTCATTCTTTACTTCTACTTCATTAACTTTCTAGATCATTCTCTACTTTCTCTACGACTAAGAAAAAATGGAAAAATGTCTTGGACGGAAGAGGTTGAGTTGAATTGAAGTTATGCTCTCGAAGCATAATGTAATACGCATGAAAGTCCATACGGGAAATTTTTATTTAGAATTGACTATTGTAGCTTGTAGGATTAACGAATGGAATTAATTAGTATCTCAGCACAGAATTTAGCATCTCAGCAACACTTAATGATATTATCGTAATTATCTAAAAGAAAATTGCCTATTGATCTTTTTAATCATTGACTGTAGTATTGACTGTAGAAACATTCAAATTTTCAATAATTTTAAAGGCTCCTCTATTTCGTCAGGTAATGGAAGGGAATTTTTAGCACTAGAACAATACGCTCCAGCAATTGCAATACTGAAATTTTTATTCAAGAAATAACAATTATAGGATGATTTTTATATCAATTAAAGGATGATCTATTCAATCCATTTTCACGTTTATTAAAAACGATAGTTTCATCTTACTTTTAAAAATGTTCAAAGCGTTAATTCACGCTTTGGATGGAGGAAATACTACAAGAAAACATAAAAATTAAAACAATGCGAGATTTGAACCCGCGTCTCTTGGAAATCATGAAAGTACTCTGACCACTATGCCATGCGTTTTTCATCACGCTAGTCCCTATACAACTTATCGCATTTTTATCATTATAGTAGTATTGAGAGGTTTTTCTTTCTAATTATTTTTTATTAATAACTCTCGTAACAAAGTTACGTACATTCGCATTTATATATATAAGGATCGATGCTCTTATTTATCAAGAATTTCAAAAGACATACTTATACTGTTTGTGATCATAATTAAATTTATAGTATTCCGTTTTATAGAAAAAGTCACATAGTCAATTTTACATGTTCGTAGTCTTATAGCAATTTCTACTTAAATGACATTATGATGACGATAACTAGATTTAATAATTGCAGCAATATTAAAATTACCACGCCAACATTTTATAACATTAGGAGAGTTTCATTTTTACATACTTATAAGGAAATGGCCTGGATTATTGCAATTGAAACATTATAAGGAAATACTTTTTGAAAATATCAATGTATTACAATCTTCGACTTTACATGCTTGAAATGTTTTTTTGTACAACAATTTATGAGTTGGGAGTGTTTATTAATACAGAGCGAATAAATTCAAGAGGATATATGTACCAAAGATCAGTGTATCAACCAACTCAGCGACCGCTGCTTACGGTCGAGCTCTCTTGTAAATCGCGCACGCTGTGGCGTACTCGGTGTATGTAGCTGATTGCTTGATCTGAAGCGAAGCTGCGCCATTTTTGGAAGTTGTTCGTATACAGGAACTCTTAAAAAAGTTATATTATGGTTAAAAAATTATGGTTAGTAAATTTACAATAAACGTATTTCTTTATAAATTTCATTAACTTAACTTAATTCTTGGCTTGGTGTAAAGTATGGCTGCACCATGCTGCATCTGCTTTGAATTGGTTGCCGCTTCTTAATTGTGGGTGTCATCACTCTTGGTAGCTCTTCCATGGAGTTATTTTCGACAGCCGACATCAATCCTCAAAAACATACAATAATGTCAATTAAAACAGTCTTATAAATTATTTTAATATATAAGGAACCCTAATAATTTTAATATAAGAGCATTCATTTGTTAAAGAATTATTCTAAAATTATTTAAATTTAAAATGTCAAAAATAACAAATGAAACTGTATTTCAAATATTCAAAATGACTGTTTTAGCAAAACTACAAATAAATAAAAATTAATCTTAAGATGATATGGTATTTAAAACTACTCAGATTCATATTCTTTATTGGCGATTACGTAAAATATTTCTATATCAATATTAATTAAACATTATCTCTATGCAATATTATTTTAAAATTCCATTTAAAATTCCTTTAAGGCGTCTATCTAATAATAAGAAAATCTTTACATCTAAAATAATGCATATTATTACTAAAATACCGTTCGTCCATCCTTAAATAACCAAAAAATCTAACTACACGCAAGTCGTCTATCAGTTTATTATATTTTTGTAATTATAAAGAAGATATTTACCGGTACTATTTGAAAAGCTTATAGTTGAAAAGTGTATAGCTAATTGTAATTTTTGTAATGGCGTTATGTCAAAGCTAAATTGTATAACAAACGTTTATTGTATAAAGGATATATGTTTTAACAACTTAACTTAGCTGTTGGCTTTGTGTGAAGTACAGCGGCACCATGCGTGTCTTCTGCAGACTTAAAGTCTTCACTTACTCCCGTTGTCGTGCAGTGGCTGCAGAATAACCCTCATTCGTGCGTTCATTTTGCTGTGTGTATTGGTGCTGTGTCCTCCGATGATTTTTCTTATTCTTTTATTGTTCTTCGTAAAGGAGTATCGTTTTATTTTCAATATCGTTGTTCAAAGACAATTTCCATGGTATTGTAATCAAACGGAACTATGATCAATGAGGCTGAGATCTATCTTCTTATCCAATGAGGCTGTGTCTATCCCACATATGCTCCCATGAAGCGAGAGATCTATCCCACCGCTGCTGTCGGCGCTAGGCCAGGGTTTCGTTGTTCAGAGTCCATTTTTCATAATAAAATAACAGAGTGGTAGCAATTGGTTTATTCTCGTACAATAGTTAATACAGAAGTGATTGACATTACATAATTCACTCCTTTTATATATTTTACAACTGACATTTTCTGTTCAATATTCAAAATTATCATAAAGAACTTAACATTGCAAATAGGTTTTATTAATTAAACATTAATTTCAATACTAAATACTTTTTAACAATAAAATCATTAAATGTATATTGATTTGCGCCCATATGTACATTGTATAAATTCTTCGCTGATATCGATACCATTGCATTTCAAATCGTGGAATATCATGAAATGTTAAAATTATAATATACAGATTTTAAGCATTTTTAAATAAGCAATCAAATTCAACAACTACTTCAGTGCTGTACACTCTAAAGTACTACCAAATATTTTTTTTTATTTTGGGTTGAATCTCTAATCGGGAACAAATAGTTTTAAAATAAACGCTCCGTTAAGCTCAACAAGCCATAAGGAAAGTGTGATTTCCTTTACGTACATATAACCAGGATCCTTTACGTACATATAACAGGATGACCCTGAAATATTATATTTCATTTATACGAAATTTAAAAGGGAGGTCTTTACGCCTATAAAGTACCATGTATCATGTTATCCTCTATTCTTTACAAAGCGATAATTTCTTTATACACCATCATTCTTCACAAATGTCGTCTCAACACTGCTATATTCCGATAAAAAGGGTATACAGCTATTCAAGGGTTAGTAAAATATACATATTGTACATCCTCGTATTTTTTTCATATATAAAAATATGAGAGCAGTATTTTAAAGCAATACGTCTTCTATATAAATTATGATACACGTTAATTTTAGTTAGTTCACTAATAAATTTTCATGACAAGGCGCGGCGTTGTGTTCCGCTGCCGCTTTGAATGGAGAACGGAGACAGAATACTGCCCTAGTATAATAAGGAATCAATGATATAGCATCAACAGCGTAATGGCATCAAGCAATCTATAATCTGTATAGGTTAAGGTTTTCTTGAGAATTTTAGACATTTTTTTTTTCAGCTTTATTCAATATATAATGTAAGAGAGAACTTTATGTCATTGTATGTACTCCGTTACTTTTTATTTATCCACGTTTAAGTCGAGAAGCGTATTAAGTGCGGAACTCAACGCAAAGGTTGTGTTTGCATAGAAGGTTCACATTAATTATTACCTCTGTATGAGAATTTAACCCATAGGAAAGGCGTTTATGACCTCGAACTGCGTCACTATAGTATCATTAATTTATATTTGTAAAGTAGTATATAATAACAATTACTTCAAAAGCGATCCACGAAAGAATCGTAAATATAAAAACATTTATAGAATAAAACATAATAGGCTTGTGTTGCAGTTTTTCGGGGTTCTTTTGAAAGTTTAATAGAAATAAATATATAGTTTGAACAATTTTATAAAAAATAAATCAATATTTTTTTATGTTACATATTAACTATATGTTAGTTTTAAGAATATATTAATAATAAATATAATAATTGAGCAGCCTCACCTTACAATTTCATATATAAGCTATGTTCAAGTAATTCAAATTTACTAAATCAATGTGTGTACAAAATAAGGTATTAATTTGAGTACTGAACCCAAAGACTACTACAACCGGAAACCCACTTTTCCATACATTCTGGTAGTGACAGATAGAAATTAATGCCGAATGCCGAATGCCGAAAATGCATTTTTGAAATCGCTGTGTTAGTAAAAAAGTCGCGACTGGCCCTAATGTATGAGATAGTGTGGCACAATTTTTTTAACTGGAAATAATTCATTTTTATAAGGTTTTATAATTTTCAAGTTATATGATATTTTGTGGTAGTATGTATATATTCTATTTAATTGAAACAATGCGAAGAGTTTGAAACTGTTATTTCTTTAATTTATAGTAATGTATAGTATGTAAAATATTTTAAAATGACTAACTCAAAAACTGAGACTGTCGTGGCGCAGTGACGCGGCGTCTACAATTGCGACAGATTGCGAATTCTATTCCCACTTGGGGAAGATGAATTATCTTTGATCTCTTATTATATCTTCTAACGTCAAAATCATAAGCTACTTCTATTATCAAATTCACAGCACAAAATGAGAAATCTGTTTAAAAGCTGTACACGAATTCAACCATCCGAGTAATAAATAACAAATACCTCAGTAACATGCTCTGAACATCACGACACCATAAACATTCGAGATCGTATCGTTCTCGAGATCGTCGTCGTTAACGTTTCACTCGCTTCTTACTTATCAACTTGTTAAGATTACGGTTCTAGTGATGCTTATTTTACTGTAAGTTAATTATAATTGAATTGAATAACTGACATAGATGTGACGTAATGGAACAGTGTATTGCTCTAGATTATGAAAGATAATCTGTTCTTTCTGTCCTCTTAATTCAGGCTCACCAAGGACTCATGTCCGCCAATTTTCGAGATGATATGCGGAACCTAACGCCACGCTATCAATTGTTTCCAGGATGAGAAAAGATTGTATAGATTTGGCCACAAATATTCTCGGCTAAGAGAACCTAATATCAATTCAATGAACTATAAATATTGTTTCCGACTTTTCAACAGATTTTCAAACCAGAGTTTAGTATCAGAGTCGACGTTACTTATACAGTCATTCGTGGGCGATATATCTTAGGACAGGTTTAAATTGTATTGACATAGTAGGAAAATTTCTTTGGGAAAAGTTATCTTAGTATCGCATTCTTTAAATTGGAGCAAGCAAATTAAAAACAAACAATTAAATAATATTTTTTTGGAAAAAATCAAGATTTTACGTCTTTAATGTATACAAACCAAAAATTTTAAAAATATACTGTAATATTTTTACAATTAGAAATGAAAATTATTGAGGACTGTCGTGATGCAGAGGCACAGCGTTAAATGGGCACGGAGATTGGATTTTGTTCCTACTTCAGGATGCCAAGACCAATCTGCCGGCGGACGCGCTTGTAATGCACAATTTAATCAAAAAAAGCAGAAGTGAAAAATGAACGTTGGAAAAAAACATTTTTCCTGAACCTGAAAGAATTTTTTGCTAGTTTGTCTTCATCTACGATGATCTCGTAAAAGAACGACGAGACGTAAGGGGGAAAATGCGAAAAAAAAATCTGTTATCGGACCGTAAGCTCAAGTTAGCGCCTTAAGTATTAATTTTGGACCTACTTTATGGTTCATCGTCAGGGATCATTATTTTTTAATTAAAGATATTAGAAGATAATAGTTTCGGAAATTATTCTCGTTATTTTGGAGAATTATTTTCCCGTGTTCTGTTAGCTACATAAATTATTTAATGAAAGTTAAAATTGATATGTTAAATGTTTAGTTCTAATTCTTAAACGTAATGTAGGAAACTCTTGTAGAATCCAGAAAGAAATACATGAACAAAAATTCTACGTTCGTTTGATGAAACACTAAAAATACTTAATGTTGAGATGGGGTTCGATGAAATTCATATTTTATCAAGTAGAGTCACTTCCTAATATTCTGGAGAACGACCGAAAGTGCAACACTAGCTGTTGGGTGTAAGCGACATTTGTGGGTTCAATTCCACTTGGAAAATAGAGATATTTCATTCTTTGTCATTCATTTTTTTTCATTTTTTCGTTCACAAACAAAACGCGGCGTTGGCTTCCGAAATCCACGTTGAAGTGTCCCGAAATTTGGAATGTCGGTGTGCCTTACACTAGATCCTCCTGTCTATTTGAACTCATAAAAATCTGATCAATTTTTGTCTTTGCTCTTTTTCGGCAAATTCTGTTGTAAAAGTGTTTATGACAATTTATTATGGATGTAATATAAAGTTAAGTGTGTTTTATTTAAAAACACAATACATCCACCAAGGTACACCCATGTACAAAATAAATATAGCATATAATACCGCACGACATTGTGATTGGTTGTCACTAGGACTCGTAAATAGGATGGCAATGTGACATATCAATTACAATATTCAATATTTTACTAAACAACAACGGGCAAGAAAATGGCACCGTGTAAATGAGCCTTAAGAACTTGTATACTGAATCAATAGAGAGAAGGATAAGGCTTCATTAGTACAAAATATGTTTTAAAAAGAGTATATTACCATAGAGTTAGGGTTAAGACAAATTTTTAATCATGAGAAATTATTCATTGCAATTTAACTCCGTCATGAATAAGCCAGTATTATAGAGTGGTTAAAAGTGTCTGCTACTATTTTATCTCTACTACTTTTAAAGACTTCCTTAAATATATTCAACCTGCACACTCGAAGCGCCATAATTAAAGAGAAGAAGAAGAGAAGACGTAAATATACCAATTGCAACCAAAACACGTTTATGTTAATTAGGACTAACAGTACTTGAAAACATATTTGTAACGCACTGGAAAAAAAATGTGTCAATTAATTTATTTAATATATATATATAAAAACAAAAGATAATTTAAGTATTTTTGTGTAGTGATAGTAAATTAATATTACTTTAATGATAATATACTCTAAAACAACAAGTACTATTATAAAGTCGTTCCATTGTATATACATGCTAGTATATTTCTGAACAACGAACAGCTTTTCCTTCTCACAACGAAATAGGACTAATTTATATAATCATACTTTTTAAATAAATACTACGATTTATTTCGAAAACCTTTCAGAAAAAATTAAAAAAGATGTATAAAAATTAATGGGATATTTATCATGTTTATGATTTTTAGAAGTATGATATTATCTTATGGACGGACATAAATATGACCGATTCTTGTGATAAAGCCGCATTACTTCAGGGGACGAACACGTTACCAAACGTGACAAAGGCTCTCAATTCATTCAAATTTATTGATCATTGCGTTATTTTTCAGTACAATAAGTACCTAATGAATATTTTTTAGAAACTTTAATAAGATATGATTGATTTTAAAGACCTATTTTTACTAGCAAGCAATAACAAAGGAACCCTCAGTACTGCAAGTGCTCCGAAAACCCAGTCGTATAATAAATTAAAAGCATTGAGAGGACGTGGACTAATTGTTGCCGCGAAGCCTTGAACAGTTATATATAGGGGTATATAAGGATATTTCTGTAGGAAATTTATAAGAAATGTGTTTGCTTTTGTCGAGTCTAAAATAGAAAGTGTAGATAAGAATAAGTAAATTTATAAATATGAGAACCATCGTATCGTTAGATAAACACATGTTTGCTGTATATGGAGTTTTTTGTGGTTCGATTCCCGACTAGGGCAGAATGAAAATACATTTTTTTTTCGAATATACAAATGATTACATATTATAGACATAATTTATGAAAAACTGATATTATTGTTGGTGAAGATTAGTTTGACGTTGTGGATATGTTTTATAATATCGTTTTTGTTTTATACCTTTCTTGAATAGTAAATAAAAAATATTTTGAACGTGAAAAATATTGTATAACTTATTCATAATGAAGTACTCATTATACTTGCTGGTCTGTAGCTTGGCATTGCTCTATCTAAGCATTAAAGAATAAAGAATGGGGTTGGATAGAGAGATAGCTGAACAGGGATGGATGTTTCAAAGCTAAGTGGTCTCAATTAAGGCTGGCTTGGTTCACTAATTTTATTACACTGAAGCTATAGTCCGGCAATTAACTGATGTATGACACATTACGAAGATAAATTACTTTTTATAAGGCAGTCGTGTAATATATAAAATAAGATTTCAATAACTAAAAAAGCGAGTAATTTTTATAGCTTGTAGTTGCTAAGAAAACAAGTAAAATGTGCTGGTAATATCCTTAAAAAATGTTTTATTTTATTTAGGCTGAAGAGAATTAGTATTGTTAGAAAAATTCTTAATAAAAAAGAATATTCATATTGTGGCTCGAAAATATGGTAAGTTTTGTGTAATGTATATATTATATTTTTAATATAAGAAACATTTACTAATTCTTGATTAGATTTAAGTGCGGTGGTCGGTTTATTACGCCATTCTATCAACGTGTTACTAGTGGAGCAGGAAAAAGTAAAAATCATTAATCTCATTGATTGTAAAAATATCCTAAAGGTCTATCTTTTCAGATATATAAATTGTATGAGATTTCTAAGCACCATTTTATATTGACACAGCAAAGAAATGGAAATTTCAAAGCGACAGGGTGCGAAAAATTGAAAACAATTGAAATAGAATAGTAGTGTTTGAAGATAGTACATCTGTAGATGCGGAGAAGAGCTCACGTTGAGATAATCGGAATGTCTTGACAATATTTTGAAATAAGGACTTGCATTTGGATATTTTGAAATGTAAAAATCTATATTTAAGTAAAAATATTTGTTTAACGGTTGTCGTGTGTCTCTGGTCGTGCTATAATGCTTCGTCTGTATGAAAGTCAAGGAAATTATGAAGTTTTCTTTTTTTTTATGTTCGTGCTACGGGGATTAGCGACATAGCGGGGCAGGCGGGAGGGACATTAGGACAAGTATTGAAAGTAATTTTCACACTATAGGAAAGAAGGTGAAGTTAAAATTTTCTTTGTTTATATTTATTTAAATGGGAACTTAGGAATTAAAACATAACATTTTTATAATTTTTATATTTATAAATATCTTTAAGGTGCGACATCTTAGCGCAGGAACACAACTTCCTAACCGAAAAAGTGGACCGTCAAGGTTAGTTTTGCATTCGGGGAGGATTGAAATATTTTTATGCTTTTGTTTTATGTTGGGTATGGTGCGGAATCATGGCGTTGATCTCCACAATTATTGGTTGTATTAAACATACATACTCATTATGTCTAATTAACATACGAGTTTGACATCATGCCCATTACTAACTGTATAATTACTTAAATTAATATCATAGGTGGACAATAGAAAATTAATAATTTAATGTTCACCAAAATATGTATTATAAAAATATTTATTAACATATAAGGATGCGCTTTCTACATAGATTCTAAACTTTGTAATAATAAAGTAGTAAAACACCTTTTTAAATGAAACCAAAGTATCAGTTTCGTATCTTAAACTCAGGCAATGACCAACCAAGCAGGCGAGGGGTGAAGGGTCCGTGAGAGCTTAGCCCAGGCAGGAGTGTGCGCTCTGACGGAGACACCCTCGAGGGAAGACGGACTCTGTACAGCAGGGACTGAGCTCGCAGAGGGAAACTCTGAACTGAAATAATAAAAAAATAGGTTGTATATTAGTTACGTTTTGTATTATCTTTCTTGTGATCACCAAAGACTTTTCGTGGCTTCGTGATTATCTCAGTTTCTCGTTTTATTATTCAATACACTGATTACGATGTGATTGTAAATATGTTATATAATTGTATATAATTTTGTTCCCACCTATAGAAATTTTATTATTAGCACAAGAAAGTCAATTAAGTTAACTTACCGCTACAATTTCTAGGGGCCAATCCAAATGGGTATGATACCCATGGGGTAATCTTGTGTTTGTTATTTCTGAAACCTGTTCGGGGTCGAATGTGTAGGGATATGGAAGACTACGGCGTCGTGGTGGAAACAACAACCAATGGGATGCGAAGGATTCACTTTGTTTTCATCTATATGAGCAAAAAATTATATTCTATAATAAATGTAATCAAATAAATACAATATGAAACGTGGTTTGGTAGTATGGATTTTGTGCGATAATGCTCCAGCACTTAAAGTATCAAAGTTGGAAATGAGGAAAGAAAGGAACTTAATATCTGTCAGTTTCGGGGTATATGGATATATTCATGCACTATCTATGATTTATATTGGTATGTTTAAAATGATATAAGAACTATCCATCAGGATCCTTGCTAAAATGTTAGCTCATTTATAAGTGACTGGATGGTATTAAATAATAGTTAAAATTAAATTATTTTTAATTAGCACCAACATCTTAGCATGAGTTCAAATTAAATGTTTCTCTGGTATTAAGTACGAAAGTTTATATTCAAAGCAAATATAGGTCATAATGGGTTACAACAATATTGACTTACCATAAAGCTTTAGTAGCTTCGCCGTTCGTTTTCCATGTTGTAGTCTTGGAGGGCCACATGCTGTCCAATGCTAGATGGAGGCCAAAGTCTTAGACCTCTTTAAAATTAAATACGTATAAGCCTTTTATGATCACAGGTAAAACATACCATAATTTCAAATATTGAAATAGAAGAGCTACATGCTATTCTGAGTACAATTACTTATCTCTTAAACAAATCTAAACCTTAATTTTCTCAATTAGCCTTAACTAACCCGAAGTCCCCCACATATCCATATAAGTCATATTTTGTATAGTATTAAAGTTTAGTTTTCCATTTTATTCTTGGCATGTTGCTCTTTAATTCCTTGACCTAAATCTGCATGCTACTTCGGTATGTGTGGCGAGTTGTGTAATGCAAATGAACATTGCAATAGATATCGTATCAAAGCCAAGCGAATAAGAATAATAATGCTTGGGCCGTAAGGTCGTTGTAAGACCAACTAAAAAAAAACGAAGAATGTAGTTACTTTTTAGTAAGATAAACTGTTTTCTTAGGATTTAGCTTAAACGCCCAGCTAGAGTGATAAAGTGCGTGTGAGAGCAAAGTACAAAAATCTGGGGGAAGGTCTACACCCAAATCCCCACCAATTATACGAGTATCCATCTACCTCTGGATCTCTACCAGAAATAAAACAAAAAAACCTTCTTAATAGTATTCTTCCGACAGCTGAATCCTCAACGGTTAGCGAATCCCGTGTACTGGACGACGTCGCTTCAACCTTCTCTTCATGAGCGAGTCGTACTGTTAACAAAATCTAGTATACTGTCGCTTAATTATTTGATTTCCTAATTGGTTTTGATGTTATCTGTATATTTTCCATTTGATTTATAAAAAGATCTCCTTTATTACATAATTATGTACGACAAAGTCTGTATTTGAAAAACAATTAGGACATTTTTCTATTTACATTATTTGTTAATATTAGGAATAGACCAATATTTGGCAAATGTAATGATTAGAAGTAAGAAATGCAAAATAAAAATAAGCTCTTCGGGAGAATGATAGTGAAACAAAATAAATGCGTGCTTAAAAATTAGGAATAATACCTTGCTAGAGTCCATAAGGCGATGTACTCAGTCAGGTCTGAGATATTCTTCATTCTCGATTTCATGTGCTTGTTAGTTCTATAAAGACTAGTGAAAATTTTCGAATTAAGAATTAATTAATTAAAAAATTCTCTGGGGAATAGGAAATTTTAAATACTGTAAGGAATTGTACCTTAATACAATTTTTAGTTGTAGATTTGCATATAATAAAAATCTCTGATCACAAGTCAATCTCCACTGACGCGTCAAATCATCAAAATCGATAAATTTATTAAGTTTATAGGACGAAGTTTTGATTGTGGAAAAACGCATGGAGACGTAAATAGGTTATTGATCTTTTGATTGACTAACGTACAATACTAACGTATGGTAAAATTAGTATTGGCCGAAAACAAAGATTAAGATAAAAAGATGCATGGATCAGCAATATTATTAATTATTATGGTAAGACTTAGTTAAGTACTAAGTCACATTACATAACCTGAACATGATTAAAATGAGATGAGAGAACTCATTACATGTAGATAAGTTCTACTTTGTTTTAATCACTTTCGTTTAAATGAACAATATTTTAAAGTTTCATTTAAAATACTAGAAATAGAAAATAATGGTTCCCCAATTTTTCCCAAATTTTCAGAAGATAACTTTGTCTTGTAACAATGAGAATATTTCATCTGAAAAGATTCATAAAATATTTATTCTTTGCAGTCTAAACTTTAGACACAAATTGTGATCAAAATAAATTACGTAATAAGAAACCAGATCATAAGTAGCAGGTAAAGTGTTAGTGAGCTCAATTTCCATCGGAAAAAATTGTTTTAGGTAACTGCAAAAAGCACGTCGTCTCCGTTCATTTAACACGCAATCTCAAAAACGCTAAAAACAGGGACCTTACAAACCAAGTTAACAATTTAAAATCTTAGACTACAGCCAAAACACCCTGACCTTAACAAGAACTGGACAAGCAGACATAAACGAAGCAGAACAAGCATTGCCGCAACTTGAACTCGGAAGCCAATTTGCCCATCTGTAGAATGGTCTACTCGTCAGTATGAGAATCCACTTTGAGGCCGAAAGGCAAGACGCTATGGACGTACCGTGAAGTCAGATCTACAGTCAATTGTCGATGTAATCCAGCTAAAAAAATTGAGTAAAATGTATTGACGATGAAGGGTAGGCAGTAACTGTTCTAACCAGTTCTATGAGTTGCAGTTTCTTTGGTTTTTTTTTTTTTTTTTTTTTTTTCCTCTTAAAGACTTATTCAGGTTGATAGAGAAAAGTAGATTTTAAAAATATTTTTCTTCGTGAATCGGATATATTGGAAAAAAGGATCGGACTTGAGATGAGTCAAGAGGACCCGGTCTCTACGCGGCGAGGACGTATGTATGAGTGAAGAGGTTAACTTTACGAGTGGACAATTAACTAAATAATTCTTCGTCCAAGAGGGGATTAACACCAGCGATCACTTATTCGTTCTTCTTAAAAATCAAAATATGTCTAATATAGAAATAATTAATTCGAAACTTACTCTTGGACTCGCTAATCTTCTTCTGCAGAGCGCTGTCATCTGGTCACCGACTCCTACATTAAGGGCACCCTCAGCTTTATCTTGGAGCTCGTGAAGCGGGGCTTAGTGTCGACCGCATTGTCCTTCCTCCTCACCTATGTTTTATGTATGTTGGTAGAAATAATCATTGTATCTTAAACAGCGAAACCTTGTATTTCAATGTGATAAACTTTGTATATTAAAATGGATGTAATATTATAGATGTAAATTTAAAATCCACTCGCGTCGTACAAGCACATTTGAGTCATCAATATACATAAAGGCTTTTTGAGTCTGAATGACACATATATAGAAGGTAGTACCGGCTCGAAAGGCAGTCGATGCTTAGAGAGAAACTCAACACTTGGCCCTTTGAAAAATCATTTACAAATGTTTAAAATAGAATTCTACAGACTTAAAACGCATAACTCAATAATTTAACAGTTATATTAAAATAATTTTTTAATATTTTGCACACATAAGCAAATTAATATAGAGGTACTTGACTTGCAACATTCAGCATACTTGTTTGTTAAAGTTTATATAAAAATCCCAAAGTTATTGTGCTAAAATACACCAATATTATCACTGACTCAGCCGTTAAATGCCAGTTTTTGTTCATACCAGAGTTAGTAGTAGGCTATGATAAAATAAAAAATTGTACAAACTATTTTATCTTTTAAAGCAAACCAAATTTCTCGCAAACAGAGGTTCTACTTCATAATCTGCACCTCTCTATGATCTCCGCAAATAATTCGAAGTTTTTATCGTGATTTTCTTCACTAGATCAATGTCGCGTATCATTACTGTGGCCTAACGAACTCGTAGACTCTGCCGACGAAACTGGGGACGGACACGTTAGTTTTAATTACTTACATTATTTATAT
The DNA here is from genome assembly GCA_037178615.1 of Dione vanillae. Classification (NCBI taxonomy): domain Eukaryota; kingdom Metazoa; phylum Arthropoda; class Insecta; order Lepidoptera; family Nymphalidae; genus Dione; species Dione vanillae. Next base: position 23,527 of record JAZFAU010000798.1, read on the forward strand.
GAGGGATGCAAAAAAACCCCGGTATTACTTAATATGTATTACAGAAAGTTTAAAAGTGACAATAAGTTAGTTCATCGAGTGGGTATCGAATCAACTTCAGATACTTGCCTGTCTGTCAATCTGCTCGTGCAAGGTTTTATAATGTTATTAAAGGTAATTTTATTTTGGAATACACAGGATCGAAGATTTATATTTTTTCACAAGTCTGTAAACAAGAAGATTTATAGTTACAAACACGAACAAAAGGTTATCCCAGAACGAAGTTCTGTTCCATTCAAAAAAATTCAAACAGACAAAATGAGCTTAGTATATAAATATAGTGTCCTCGTACTTGAACGGGCAAAATTGTTGCTTACTATAAATGATTAAATATTCAAAAGATCCTAGAGACCGTTCCTCCTTAAATGTGCGGGACACTCTGTTAACATATAACTAAAGTGGTAGTTCGCCGCAGTAATAGATCCGCCATGTTGCCGGAACGAAGGGGAACAACCTCAGATGCGTCACTACGCCAGCGCTGTACCTGGAGTACACCGTGTTGAGTAACAGTGCTAGGCCAGCTGTCAGTACTGATCGTCCATATTAGGCAGAGAGCATTCTGAAAAAAAGCAACTGATCTCTTTAATAAAAGAATATCTTTATATTATTCTTTTTACGGTATGTGGTAGTAATATCCTGCTTAGGGAATATTTAGTGTCATAATTTCGTTTGGTCGAGTTTAAGATATGGTGTATCATAACAATAATAATTATAAAAGAAATCTGTATTAATACAATAAAACTTAAAATTAAATAGTATTTATTTACACGACACTAAGCTCCAAGTTAATCTATGGAACTGTTGTAATGATTTTTGCGATCACTTTTCATTGAAATCAAGGATGTGGTGAGCGACATATCTTATCACGGCATTACAATGAGATCAAATTTCGATAAATAAATTTGAGTCTTATTTCGTGACTCAATATCAACGGAATAAGACCTCTAATAAAAAAATTTGTTTTATAATCGATAATAGACATTTAGATTACAATCTACATACAATTTGTAAAGCAGCCGCAATTTAGTTTACTTAGATAAACATAGTGTTAGGGAAAAGCGGTTTTGAAAGCCGGCAGGCAAAGCCAATTTATAACAGCAATTATAATAAAATACAAATTGTAATAGCTTCACGCTGTATGGCCGCTGGGCTTCCTATATTACCCACTATTGTTATATCGCTATAAACAAAAAAAAAAATTGCATATAATATAAAAATAAAAAATTTTTATACATTGCAATATTCAGTAGCTATTTCAGTTCTTAATCCCTAAACCGTTGTACGTTAAATTGTTTACAAACACCATCACTGAGCCACTAGTAACGTGATAGTGGATAACGGGTAATGATAACGATAACGCACTAAATACAATAAAATTTGTAAATAATAAACAATAGATAGTGCTGTAATCAATCCAACTTAACTTTATCGGTATAACAGCGGGAGGTACCAAAGTAGATACGTTTCATCGTCCGAGATTTCCGACGCAGGATTTATTGAAATCTATACTATAATAATCCAAGCTAAAGAGATACCTTAGGGGATACGTTGTCTCAGGAAGCCAGGTGCAGTAAGCCTTTGATTTTGGACAGCTCGCTTAGCGGAAGGGGAAGCGGGACGGAGAAAGCAGGGGATAAGCAACGGGAGTGTCTAAACACTAGGTCCCACAGTCCCTGAAGTTCTCTGCCTCCCATGCTTGTGCGGGATTAAAGCGTGAGGCAAAAAAAAAAAAAAATTGACAATTTATCTAGGAAAATGAAAAAAAATACATATATTGTGAATACACTACTTGCTTTGCTCATCCAACTACTCACTTATTTACTTGCTCATCTCACACTTACACTCGACCTGGCCTCTTATATAGCTACTTTCCGACAGCAATAGCAGACTTTGTATTTATAATATACTAAATTATATAGGAAAAAATTTGGAATAAAATTAGTACTATTTTTTTTTGTTTTCAGCATTCACGCTTTACCCGCACATTGCAGGGTAGGCAGAGGGGAAAGAGGAACTGCAGGACCGTGGGACCCTAGTGTTAAGACACTCCGTTGCTTCAGACCGGCTTCTCCGTCCCCCCACACTTTCCGCCTTTTCGAGCAATTGCGTGTTGAGTGGCGGAATCAACGCCGCGCTTTGCCTAGGTGCCAGAGCGAAGCAAATGGAAATAGAAATCCATCTTCTCGACGGGATCGCAACCCAGAAACCGTCGCGTACGGCCAGACTTTACACCTCTGCGCCATGACGGTCCTCAACTATTATTGTCAGTCTACATAATAACTATCAATTTACGATAACTTTCAATATCCAAGTTAATTCATTACATATTTTACGCCATTGTGTGTGATTTATAGTTAAAATGTTTTAATCTACATTTTCTGCCTTAATTTTGTGGCAAAACTCAACACAGCTTGCCAGAGAAGAGAAGTCAGAATAATTCAAGTGGAAATCAAACCCATGAACATTTATTCAGTGTTTTATGACCTGATGGTAAATTACCAAATAGTTAATTGAATTACTCAAATAAAAGTATATAATTTATTAATATTATTTAGCAGTAATATAAAGCCTGTGTTGATATTAATTTAAAATGTAACGCACAAACGTGTCGAAAGCAACCTTTTACAGTAAATTATATTAAAATTTCTCAATATACATTCGAATGAATTTGTATTGAGACGAGACATGTTTAACAGTTAAAATAGTTACCTCTGATATATTAAACAATTAATAAACAGATTTTTGTGTTTGTTTGTATGTAGATTTTTCGCCCGCGATATATAGTTCATTATAATAACTGAATAATTATGATGTAAGAATAGACTGACGAATGGAGAAGTTAATAAAAAGCTTCTTCGCAAAATTTTGTCAGAGCTATAAGTACTTATGTATAACATGTAAAAAGTATCGTGCGGTGAACGTCACAGTAGTGAGTACATTTATAGAAAAATAGTACTTTGGATAACATGAAATTATAGAAACTACTATAAATGTACTCACTCATGTATTTAATAGTTGTTGTTGGCGTATCGCCGTGGACTCATTTTCCACTATGAAGAATAAATTGTTGTTATTTTTCCATTTTCCAGGTAAAAAAAGTTTGAAAGCACAGCGTTGAGTTCCGTAACTTAGCATGCAGTCTCTAAATTCAAGCAGACAACAGTAGACAGAGTGTCATAGCACTCGGATTTTTTCGTCTATTCTGCTTTAAAAAGTTAATAGGTATAAAATATGATATTTATATAAAAACTAATATAGTTGAATGATCGATTATTAACTTATATCTTTTACTAAACTATTTCTTACTGTCTGGTTTAATATAATACTATATAAATATAAAATAGACTAGGCTATATTTCGGCTTTTATCGTTCAAATGGTAATAACTTTTGTAAGAGTCAAAAACATGCACATGCGATATTTATAATACCCGAGATAACTTTAAACATGTAAGATAATTATGTACAGGTAGCATTAAAAGGGTAAAAGAGGATCATAAAATATAGATTTACTCGATAAATGGACTATATAACATAACCTAACTTCACGTTTTATCCCTAGAGAACGAACGAAGCACAAAACGCTGCGGTCTCTGTATATTTCTTTCGCCTCTTCCACTGTCATCAACCTACTGTTTAATACAACATATATTAATTTGAATCTGTAGTTGCTGAGATAAATGCGAGCGATAAATGTGAACCGAATATTCTCTACAGTTTTATAATATTAAGTTTAGTAGACATTCGCATTAATAACATAACGTGTAAACTCACGGTTGGATGTCGCTTTAATATCAACATAGAGTATGCCGCTCTTTAAATAGCCACATAGCGAAAAGTGTCTAAATTAAATTAATTTTAGCTCGAAATACAGCTTTTAATGTAAATTATTCAAAATAACCACTCATTTTAGAATAATTTTTAATTAAATATGAAAAATGTGTTATGAAATTTCTAACTTAATTACTCGTGAAAAGTTAAAAGGTTTACATTTTAAAGATATTTTCTTATTTATGAGTAAATATACTGTGAAAGTTTAACGTGACGTTTAGTTAATGTTAGTAGATGTGCTCAATGTGTAAATATAATATACAGCTTACGAGCAGCTTCAGGCTGCAGTTCAGTTGCTCTACATAATAAGTCTGAGAGGTCTGTAAGATTTTTCTGGATCACTTATATGTAAAATTTTCTATAATTACACTTGAACGTACCGAGCTAATCAAATTTCCCCAGAAATAATGTAAAAGAAGTTTTATATACATATATAACTAATTATTTGTTGTAATTTGACGAAAAGTAAAAGTCATTACTATTCTATGTAAAAACAAATAAAATTTATGTTAAAGCAAAAATCGGCATTATATTATGTATTTATAACCAAAAAATATTTTTACTTGCTCAGTCTTAAACCAAATACAAGTTATCTACCAAGAATGTTGAAGTATCAGTAACCATTTTCACCAAGTAATTATTTTATCTAACATTATTAAGGGAGCGTGGCTTCGTAGAAATCTCCCCATAGAGCTGCTAAGAATGAAAGTTGTAACAATACGAGGGTCAAACTGAAAGTTTTTAGAACTGGCAATTTAAAAGCACTATATTAAAAAAATAAGTTTAAATTTTGAAACTAGAACTCTTTACAAATAATATTGAGTATACATTTCATTCATTTGTCATTTGTTTTACAATTTGGCGGCAAATTGAAAATTTTCTGTGCACGTCAGAATGAATTTAAGCCCAGAAAATTTTCGTGCAATGATTTTTATGACTTTCGATGTCATATAAGTCAACAAGAAAGTTATGATAGACTTCGATTGGCTTTTCACGATGAAGCCCCATCTCGTGCCACAGTTTACAACTGGTTTAATGAATTCAAACGTGGTCGAACTAATCTCACCGATGATTTGCGTGAGAGACGGTCTTCTACAGCGACGACTGAAGATAATATCAGTGTTGTGCGGCGTATGATAGAGACTGACAAAAGAGTGACCTATCAGCAGATTCGGACAAGTCTAGGCATAGGTATGAGTCAAGTGCACAAAATCCTCCATGAACATTTAGCGATCAGGAAGCTTTCTGCCCGCTGGATACCGCATAATTTGACCGAGGCTCAAAAACTCCGCCGTGTTGATTGGTGCCGAGAAATGATCCAAAAATTTAATGGAGGTGACAAATGCTGTATTCGACATACTAACGGGTAACGAAAGCTGGATTTACTGTTATGATTCGGAAACCACAAGACAGTCTGCTCAGTGGGTGTTTCGTTCCGAAGAGTTGCCAACTAAAGTGAAGAGAGGTCGAAGTGTTGGAAAAAAGATGGTGGCCTCGTTCTTCGGAAAGACAGGTCACGCGACAGTTGTCTTAGAGGATCAGAAAACGGTTAATGCAGAGTGGTACACTAACAACTGTTTGCCACTTGTCTTGGAAAAAGTTCGAGAGAAACGACCTCGCAGCAGGATCCTCCTTCATCACGACAATGCCTCGTCGCACACTGCCAGGCAAACGATCCACTATTTGGCGACCTTAGACGTGGAATTACTGGGTCACCCGCCGTATAGCCCCGATCTCGCACCCTGCGATTTTTATTTATTCCCGAAAATAAAAGAAAAACTTCGAGGAAAACATTTTATGGACGCCGAAGAAGCACTGGCTGCGTTTCAAAACGCCGTTGAAGAGGGCAAGGTGCTTTTCTCAATGGTTCCATCAAATGCAGCGATGTATTGATGTAAATGGACGCTATTTTGAAAAGTTATAATAAAACTAATAACTTGCTAGAATGCTTAGTTTTTGATTTTCTAAAAACTTTCAGTTTGACCCTCGTATTGTAGAAGTACAAAGGAGTTCCTTTTAATATTAGAAATATTTTTGTATACATACATATTTAATAAAACGGACAGTAATTTCTAGTATTCTTTTTTAATAGTATGACATTTATCAACATAAATGAAACTACTCATTGAAAATTGTTAAAATTTGACATGTGAGTTTCATGGCGAATGCAGGTGAACTACGAATTTCCTATGGAAATGGAAACAACGCGGCCTTACGCTTTACATTTCTACGTAAATATGGGAAATAAAAGGTTAGTACGTACACATGTGATCATCTTATTAATTCTAAGTGGAATAAATATATATATATATATATATATATATATATATATATATATATATATATATATATATATATATATATATATATATATATATATATATATATATATATATATATATATATATATATATATATATATATATATATATATATATATATATATATATATATATATATATATATATATATATATATATATATATATATATATATATATATATATATATATATATATATATATATATATATATATATATATATATATATATATATATATATAACACTGAAAATAAATATAAGTAAAAATATATTTTAATTCACCTATTATAATCGCTTCGCACCGCTTCATACCGACCTCAGCTGGATATTGAATTAACAAAACGCCACACTGTGGAATTTTAATGACAGAGGGATTTTTCTTGCTTCTGTAATTTTTTTGAGGTCGCCGTCGATTAATATTTCCATTCTATACCGATGTAAATTATTTTAATTTGGTTATATCATTGTAAAAAATATAGAAAATGATATCTATTTACATTTTACAGCCTTGATTTCTGCCATTTAGCAGGTAATGTCTTGAAAATTGGGTGGAAAGTTTTAAAACCAGAGAAAGAAAATTAATGAAAAAATTACAAACACTCCACTCCTCTTTTCCTACTCACTTTGTTTTACAGAGTGGGGAAAGTGATAGTGATAAGGCAGATAATTTCTTTTTCTTTAAGTATTTATTTCAAATCTTAACTTAACAGATCATATAAAAATATTAGTACGTATAAAATATTTAAAAATAGACAACGTCCTTCTATATCTGTATGTAAATGTACGTAAAACAGTTTTAAAAAAGCTCTAACCCTAGCAGCAGTATTTGACGTAACAATCCATCAATCAACTTCGTATGGAAGTTGTTTGTAATATATTCACTTTTAAATGTATATTGTAGTTCACTTCATAGAATAAGCTTTGTGTAGCTTTCATATTTAGAGACTGATCTAAGGTATAAAAATATCATAAAAGTTTTTAAATTTGCACTTTGTTTCACTAGAATAAGGTTAATACTTGAAAGTTGCTATACATGTGATACATGTTATTATTATAATTATTGTATACGCTACGTAATATATACCAATTTCTTTTTCTTATACTTAAAATTAAAACAAATTGATTGAAATTAATGCAGTTCTCACTAGGGTTTACTACAAAAGGTCAAAGCTGTAATAGTATCACAACAGGTTTGAGTGCTATTAGCAATTCTAAGTTTTTGTTACTCTATGATTTGAAGTTAAAATTGAAGTTGAGATGTTTGTTTAGTTTTCAGTTAGTTTCAAGTATAAAGATAGAAGAGGCCAGTGTTGTCTTACAGTATTGATATTTCTACGTTATCATATTTTTTGAACAGATTCATTATGCGACTAAACAAAGCTTGCATATATTTTATGCATATTACGAAGGATTTATACTTAGAAACTTATATTTTTTTTTGTATTTATCATTTCATTTATTTACAATAACAGTATATTTTTACAATACATATTTAAGAGGTTTATATAACGAATTTATATCGAGAAAATAACTTGAATATAGTATTTAGAAACTGGATATCTCACTAGGATACACTGTGCGAAGATAGCCAGTGCGTGATAAAAATATTTATAATTTTTTAACAACACCGAATATAAAATATTGTTAGTAATATTATTTATAATTATTTATTTTTGATTTTTTTATTACATTACAGTATAATAGTTTTTGTATTTAGTATATTATTTAGTTTATTTAATATCAAGACAGTCCCTAAATTAAAGATATTACGTTTCAATCTCTTGCCACAAATGGATATCAAACCTACGCTTATCACGCTTTCCCACGAAAACTTCTTACAAAATAATTTAAAACGTTTTCACATAATTTACTAAGTACATACAATCGATTCATTCACCACGTTCACGTCAACACCAGTGTGAATATCCCAGTCGTATATGTAGGTTAATACGCAAGCTTGTTACAGAAAGCTCCGCAATTCAACTTCTTGTTCCTCTATAAAGTTCGTTTGCGTCGCCGCCGTCTTTAAAACAAAAACACATGCTAAGTGAAAATGTATAGAGCCGCTAATGAAGTGTTCTGAGTAGATTTTTGCGCACTAATTTTGACATTTGTTAGTTATATTTTAAACTACCTTTAGTTTTTTCTTCTTTTGTGACTCGCTGTGTAGTTTTGTGTTTATTTTAGATGTAGTGATAAAGCTTAAATTTGTATTGAAATATTGTAAGTGGTACAATAGACCAGAAAGTAAATTTAAAAGTGCTGTATATAAAATTCACATTAAATACGATCTAATTTTTATGTTTCTAAATATATATATATAATTCTTAATATATAAGAAAAAAATAATATTAATAAAAATTATGTTAATTGGTGTAGAAGTACCCTAGTTTTAGTAATGAGCCCCAAACAGTATCCCATGAAGCCAGATCGCAAATGAGATCCCAATTAGACAGTCAAAAGCTAAAAAGTCTTTTTATATATTCATTATGATGTATTCTCCAAATACTTCTATCTTTTGTTTTCAAAACAGGTAATTGTCGACATTGTTAGGATAATGACACCTGTCTTTATGAGCTTTATACAAGGGCTTTATTAACTAGTCTATCCGTTTTGAGTTAAAAAGATTTTCTTACAGGTAAATATGAAGATTTTGTGACTACAAATATATTTATAATGTATCTTTATTTTAGTCTGACACAAAAGTTCTAGCTTCTCTTCTTCGTTGCGGTGAATGCTTGTATTGAAATATTTATACTATACTGCACTAGTATTATAATTTATTGAATATAAAGAATCGGGAAATTAAACGTGAATCTTAAAAATGCTATTATAAAGCAGCGGTACAACGCCTGACTGTACATGTGACTGTTGTAGGTTTGGTTTCCATTCTTTGCCATTTAGTAAATAGACAAAAGGCGGGAAGTGTGTTACAGAATGTCGTATTCATTTTAAAGTCGATAACACTCAGTCGTAACCAAGTAATAACGCTTAATATGAAATGTAATAAAACTCCCAACACGTGAAATCAGGATACAGGATATACCACGCCGTCATATGACACGTTACAGCATATTAAAGTGAATATATTATGTTTTGTATAACATACAGCTATACGTATGTATGTATGTTTTATGTTGATAGTGATATCATTCAATGTTGATGTTACATGTGCTTTGGTGTACTGACATTTCTAATGTCGAAAAGAAAATGTATGAATTTAATTCTATTTGCTAGCTTAGCTCGTATATTATTACTTTTTAATAATAAAATTATAATTTTTATATGCACAAAGCTATCGCGTTTCTTGTCAGTTCTTCTCAGCAGAATTATGTTTTGACTCTGTGCCATTATTTTCATTCTACTCAAAAGTGCTCGTAAAAGTTAAACAGTACACAACATTTCAAATTAGAATATTTTTCATATCTGTATTTCGGACAATGTCTAATAACTTAAACTAGTTAAATTATGATTGCTTGAATAAACACTAGACGTAGCGGCGTAAAGTGTGCTTTATCAGCTAAGGATTTAGCGAACTATAAATATGCAGTTATTGAAGGATGCGGCATAATAATATTGGTCTCAACGCGGTCTCTAAGCGATAAGGCCGCCTATTGTACGGCTTGGGAGTCCGTTCAAACCATGTACATAGACGATAAGCTTATACACGACGTATATGTATATATGTACATATGTATGATCATAATCAATTTTTTACCGATATATTTATTTACAGTGTATATATAATATTTTTATGGTCCAGTCAACTAGGTGTCCTAGGGACATTTGAACAAAAATATTTTTTTCTGCTATAACAGATAGATTATATTTAGTTGCAGGAAAGCTGAACCTAAAGTGACGTTTTCTGTGTGTGAGTGAAGTTTAAAACAAACGTATTAAGTATTTACAGATAATAATACAATATTAGTCTGTATACATATCATTCTCTGCAGATCTAATTATTATGCAGTTTTCCCCCACTTTTAAATATGATATTATGCCTTGTATTAAAATATGTAATTTTTCATTAAAAATGTCATTAAATTAAGTTAATGTCATATCTACTATTAGTACAATGTTTTTGACACATTTAAAACAATTAGCAGCTCGTGTCTCACGGTCTGCGGGTAGGGGATACGTGGATACGACTGACACCTCTTTAAAGTACGTTCACTAGATACTGGTGACGCTCTCGTTTAACCATCGACTACTGTTCTGACCGCGGCTTCGCTTGTTACCTGTTGCTTATTAATTGTTCTTCATTATTCATCCTATGTATATATGTATGTGTAGCATCAGATCTTGTTTATACAAAAAATGTAATAAATATATTAAAGCTCACTTTAAATATTTTTGCGGGTGATATTCCAAAATATGAATAAATGACCTATCAGGATGTATAGTAAGCGTAGTGTAGCTAACTTCGTATAAGTGTAAATATTGAGGATAATTTAGTAAATAAATATAAAATACATTGTTATAGTTCAAGAATTTTAATACCAAATTTAATACCAATGAGACGAATAAAAAATGTTGATAAGAAGTTACTCCACTCGTAAATGAATATCGATTGCACAATCTACAAAAAAGTCTTCATAAACAAAACGTCCGGTTTGTGTTCTGAGAAAGAATGGCTACTACTAGAATGTACTGCTTGGTAATACAAAGCCATAAGCAATAACAATTCCGCCGATGAACACGTAATGTCTTTACAACAACTGTAGAATGTCTTAATCTAAACAACCTCATGAAATAACAAAATGGTAAATTATATGTTGTTTTTTCATATATATTTTAATTATATCATATAGTTTTAATTATATAGTAATATTTTTAAACAAATTTAAATAATAACATTCTTATTCAAGTCAAATATATTTTTTATTTGGAATATTTCACCACTGACACTTGGTCGTACTTTTTTAACTCGAAATATACTTTGTATTTGTGAATTGATATTTTCAGAACTAGAAAAAATATGTCATAAGCCTACATTTTAGTGTAGATAGAAATCTGCTGTATCAACAGTCACAGAGCCACACCTTGCGGCTCGCGGCGCACAGGCCTTAGGTCGCCTTCGGTCGCCGGCGGATAACGGATTCTACTCTCCTTACATATAACTTCTAAGTTATCAATTAATAAAATTTTTTTGGCGTTCGGTGTATTATTAAACAGCGGTTGTAGGTTCCACAAATTACAATTTCTCTTCCTTCTTAAAGTAAACATAAAAAAGAGTAATGAGAGACTAATCTTTCCGTTATTGACAGTGATTTTATTATTGTTACTTTACCATTTTAGATTACGAAGTGGAAGCTTACAAAATGATCGTCATCACCAGCGAGCTTTTAGCGAGAATTTATTGTTTAAATCAGTGGGAAAAATAAATTAGCATAGGGAGGCTCTAAAGCCTTATTATTTAGTAAAAAAATGAAGAACTTCGCAATAAGTATTATTTTGTACCTATTTTTAAAATTTTTGAATAACATATTTGGAAACTTATATTTGGAATTTCAATTATTATGGCTGAAACAGTCCTTATATACGCTTTATCTTATATCACTTTTTAACTAATTATATATAATAATAGTAAAAATGATATTTTCTTTATTATAGTTTACCTTAAAAGAAAGTTATTGGAAACAAATGCGGAAAATGCGGTTTGCGTTAGTCACGTTACAGTCATAGCTGATTATTCTTAATACAGCTCGAGGATGTTTTTTATATATAAATAAATAACAATGGAACGACTTGGCTCATCCGGATGGGTCATGTAGAGCAGATAAGGCAAGGTGAATTGTGATAACAACCAACTGCTTACTGTGGGCTCTCAATCCCTTAGTACCGGCCCGAGGCGGTTGTCTCTACGATATACGGTACAGTCGTATGCCGTGCGAATTGCTTAGTTTGCTAATTTAGATTTTAGTAGAGTTTGGAAATATGTGTCCCATCTATGTACGTTTGATTGTCAAGTGTGATATGGATACGCGAGTAATGTTACAGATTTTGAGCCAAAATATTGAGACAATTAAATAAGATTACAGTATAATAAGAGTTAATAGTAATTAAGTGTATTTTTTTTTAAATTAAATATATTTCTGAAATTTACATATTTTTTTAAATTTTATCTCCCATATAGCAAAGTAGACAGAGTGAATTTCCTCCGCATTTCGAGACAAGGCTCTTAAGTAGTGGAAGAGCCTCAGAGGTATGAACGAGCGAAACTAGCAGTTCATGCAAATGCAAGTCAAATCTTCCCGTCTTTAAGGCACGCATCGTCCTTCTACCAGAGCGAGCAAATAAAATATTTATTTTCTTCTAATGAAAACTGAACCCACAACTTTCGCGTTTACAGTCAGAGTCAGGCGCTGTGTCACTAAACAATGACGACACTTTTTGTCAATTCTTTAAAAATTCTTATTACATAAAGTAATGAACTATTATATGTATTATATTTAGTTCTCGATGTTCAATTATGAACATATAAGAAATTGGAAAGATCTTTGTACAATTTTTAATAAATGTTACGAACATTTTCGTTATGTCCCACCTTAATTGATATCAACTTTCGCAAAAAACTTGAAAATACTGTTGTTTGTTTTTTTTTTCATATAAAAATATCGGCACGTCTTTATACTTGTATAGGGATATACTTTGATTTTGAGGACAACATTTGTAGATTAGCTCTAACACAATATACATAACTAATTCATCTCTTAAATTACGCCGTGTATTATTAAGAACCGCATTAAAATTTATTTCGTTGTTCAAAATTTAAAAGTAAATTTCTGCACTTTTCTTATAACAAGGAAGGGACAAAGAATCAAAGAACGCAACAGTTATTGTAGAGATTACAATATAAAATTTACTGTTTTATTATTTAACTGGTGCGTGAAATTTAAATTAATACAAGCTTCATTTTTTGAACGTCATATAAAATACTACTGCACTCACTTACTGATTCCACAAAGCTTTGAAAAAGCACATACATAGCATAGCGTGGACTGAAAGTTTTATTTGTATTTGAACGTAACGTTTAATTCCGTCAATTGAAACTTAGAATGCGTTATGTCATAGACTACTTAAAATAATCTTATTTACAGCGAAAGCGAAGCCGCGAGAAAAAGTTAGTGTAATTATATATGACTTGTTCGATGAGTTGCGGAGAAAATATCAAATGGAGGTCCCATTTGACTAATTGATAGCAGGTTAAACTGCTTCTTGCTATTTAGTTACTAGAACTTCTCAGTTGGTACACATGACAAAGAAAATAGTTACTTTAAAATAAAAATATTTTTATCTCATGTTTTGATCAACATTTACATTGTATGTGTGACAGTAAGCTTTGTAGTTGTCGCTTCGACTTCTACTCTAAGGTTATTTTTTATTATTCGCTTGGGTAAAACGTAGGAATGGGTAAGGCTAAATTTTGACTACTGAGAACTTTGACACAAAAAATTAATAAGGTAAAAAAAGCACACTCATATACACCTTGAAAAGAACATGTTTCACCACTTCAAAGGTATTGCGTATTAGGTATCTAACTGAGCAATTTTTACAATAATATTAAATGTTTGTAAAACTCTATGGAAGAAGAGGCAAAGTCAAGGTCAACCCTTATAAAACAAATTACATAGAACAGAAAACAAATTAGATTCCAAATGAGCTTTCAATCTTCATTAATACCTCTCTATTTATGAGATTAATAATTCCAGCTCCCTTCATTGCATCGGTCTTAAGACAAATTATGTAACTTCATCATTGCCTCAGTCTAGACTAATGGCGGTGTAGGTTTGATTTGAAGAAAAAAAGATGTTTTTGTCATCTTTGTTTCGTTTTCAAACAAATACGCCTTAAAACGTTTTTGGGTTTAGAAATAGTCAGTCCTAATATGTCTTTATAGCAATGAATGATTATTTGTGTTTTATATAATATCTAAGTGTAATATGTGTTTATGAAAAAATGAGCAAAAGAACTTTTTTTTGTTTAATCATGTCATGTATTATGGACCTTATAATTATTTTTTCCTTAAATAAACTTTGTACTCGCGATTGTCAATTAAATATATCTCAAATTCGTGACAATTGCCACCAATGGTTTAAAGTTGTACCAAAACCACATGGAACATAATATGTTATTACATCATATAAATGTTTATGTGTGTGGAGTGAAATAACTCAACATCGCTAATTTGATTATCACAGTGTAGAAATATGTAAAGTATTTTTTTCTCTTTCTCTTTCTTATTCAAGCTTACGTTTTTTTTTTTTTTTTTTTTTTTATAATATAGGTGGCAAACGAGCTGACAGATCACCTGATGGTAAGTGAATACTGCCGCCCATAGACATTTTGCAACACCAGAGGAGCTACAAATTGCGTTGCCAGCCTTTTAAAAGGGAATACGCTCTTTTCTTGAAGGTCTGCAGGTCGTATCTGTCCGGAAAAGCCGCATGCGGCAACTCATTCCACAATTTTGTGGTGCGGGGCAGAAAATTTCTGTTAAAACGCACAATAGTACTCTGCCAACTGTCAAGGTGGTGGGGGTGGTAGAGTTGTCGCATAGATCGATGACGGAAAGAGGCGGCAGGGATCAGCCCGAACAGTTCTTCAGAGCACTCCCCATGATATATGCGGTAGAGAATGCATAGCGAGGCTACATCTCTACGCAGTGCCAAGGTGTCGAGCCGATCAGAAATCTTTTCGCAATCGACAATTCGAGTCGCTCTCCTTTGAATGCGGTCTAGAGGGAGAAGCTGGTACTGGGGAGCCCCTGCCCAAAGATGTGAACAGTATTCCATGTGAGGCCGAACCTGAGCTTTATAAAATTGCAGGCGGTGAGCCGGCGTGAAATACCGTTTCGATCTATTGAGCACACCGAGCTTCTTCGAGGCTAATTTAGCCTTACCCTCCAGATGACCACGAAACTGGACTTCGCTCGATATGTCGACGCCAAGAATTCCGATATTGGCTTTGGCTGTTAGAGGAGTGCTCTCAAAACGGAGCGATACGATAAATGGCAGCGTTTTAGCGGTGAACGCGCAAAACTTGTGTCTTCTTGGTGTTAAATTGGATAAGGTTTAGTTTACCCCGGTCTGATATTTTCTGAAACGAAGTTTCAATTTCAGACACAAGTTTGGTTCGGCTTTCAATGACGTTTTTCCGTGAAATGTTGGCGCAGCCGGTGTGTAAAGCATCACCCGTGCTGTCATCCGCATAACAATGAATGCCACTCATTTGCAGCATATCATTAATGTGCAGAAGGAACAGCGTGGGTGATAGCACACAGCCTTGCGGGACACCAGCATTAACGGACATGAGATCAGAGGATTCGCCGTCGACTACGACCTTTATGCTTCTGTCAGTTAGGAAACTGGCGACCCATTCGCATAATTTCTCAGGAAGCCCATAGGAAGGAAGCTTTGAAAGTAGCGCTTTATGCCAAACCCGATCGAAGGCCTTCGCTATATCCAGACTAAAAGCCACAGCCTCGCCTTACTCTCGATGGCCTGTGCCCAACGATGTATCAGGTATACTACGAGATCACCAGCCGAGCGACCCTGACGGAAGCCGTACTGATGGTCTTTAAGCAGCTGGTAATCCTCAAGGTACCGTAGGAGCTGGTTGTTAATGATGGATTCCATTACTTTCGAGAGCAATGAGGTTATGGCTATTGGCCTGTAATTGGTCGGATCTGAGCGGTCACCTTTTTTAGGGATCGGGTGCACTAAAGCTGTCCATGTCCATGTGTTCCATGAAGTCGGGACTACGCCAGAGGAATAGGAAAGCCGAAAATGGCGCGTTATTGCCGGTGCCAACTCCGGGGCGCACGTCTTTAGAACAATGGGAGAGATTCCATCGGGTCCGCTCGATTTGTGGACATCCAGGGATAGTATTGCTGACCGCACTGCTTTTTGGTGGAAACGGATGTCCGGCATGACAAAATTGCACCGTGGTATTATCGGCGGGTCTTGGCCCTTGTCATCCAGGAATGAGTTGGACGCAAAGAATTTGCCCAGTAGGTCGGCTTTCTCCTTTGCGTCGTGGACCAATAAATCTTCTCCCTTGAGCAAAGGTGGTAGAGATGGCGTACAGAAATTTCCTTGGACGGCTTTAGCGATAGACCAAAATGCGCGAGTTCCAGACGGAAGACGCTCTAGTCGCTCGCCAATCCTGGAGGTGTACAAGAACTTCGCCCTAACGATGTCTCTTTTCCTTCAAAAGATGATCGGGATGAGTGGTTAAATTTCTTTTTTAAGGCACTGGTATTCACATCCTTCGTCGCTGGCCTGGTAAGCCTCCCACTTATTGCGAGAAGCAAATTTGCAGGATCGACTAAGCCAAGGTTGGCATTTGGCACCAATAGGGAACACAGAGTTTGGAATGAAAAGTTCCATACCCTGCATCACCACATCAGCAATAGCATCAGCAACGGCATTGGGGTCAACCAGTGCAAAGCAAACCTGACTCCACGACGCAAGCGTCATTTTACGCCGGTTTTCTGTAAGGCCGTGGTATCACTCCGGTCGAGCCGGCCCATTCGTGAAAATGCAAGGCTCTCCCACGGTAATATTAATAGATAACTTAGAAGTTATATGAAAGAAGAGTAGAATCCGTTATCTTTTTGATATTTCACGTTACGTGAATCAAAGCAAAGCCAACCTAGTGCTCCACTACATATAGAAAAGCACAAAAACATGTCTATTATTTGGAAAATCCCTTACAATATTCATTTTATTCTGTTTTCAGTAATTATTGTTGTAGGAGTAACGACTGAACTATATCGCAATCATCATACATTACTTCACGAGATACATCAGGGAGACATACAAACAGAGACAGGTCCAACCGACTGCAGTCTTAAAAATAAATCCCAAAAATAAAAGTAAAACGAAAAAATGTCAAACTAAGCGTGCATACAGATGTATATAACACATACATAGATACGCGTATAATGTCGGTCGCCGGTCAGGGTCGGACTTAAGGCCTGTGCAATGAGCCGCGAGGTGTGGGGCTGGGACTGTTGGAACAGCAGATTTCTATCTACACTGAAATGTAGGCTTACGACATATTTCTTTTTAGTTCTAAAATACGTATTACAAATATAAAGTATATTTCGAGCTAAAAAGGGTACAGACAAGTGTCTGTAGTGTGGTTTATATTTTATTAAATAAAAAAAATATTTGAATATGAATGTTATATTGTTTTAATTTTTAGAATATAATTAAAAATGTATGTTATGTTTAAAATAAATGTGAAAATATATGTATCTTATAATTTTACCATTTTGCTTTTAGAAGTTGGTTAATATTATGGCTTTCTATCATTCTTATTCAACGTTCAAGACACAGGCGTTGTTCACAGGCGTAATTAAACGTCACGCTTTGTATTACCAAAGTGGGTGATAAAAAGCAATCAAAGTAGGCAGAAGGTTGTAGTATGTACGTATATCACAAATCAAAATTTACTAAAGTCTTTCAATTTATAAAAGAATTTCCGCTTAAAGGTCGTTTAACAGACATTGACCTTGTTATTATAATAATAAAAACAAACACAAAACTACACAGCGAGTGAAAAAAGAAGAAAAACTAAAGGTAGTTTAAATATAACTAACAAATGTCAAATTAGTGCGCAAAAATCTACTTCATTAGCGGCTCTATACATTTTCACTTAACATGTGTTTTTGTTTTAAAGATGGCGGCGACGGTAAACGAACTTTTAGAGAACAAGAAGTTGAATTGCGGAGCTTTCTGTAACAAGCTTGCGTATTAAACCTACATATACGACTGGGATATTCACACTGGTGTTGACGGGAACGTGGTGAATGAATAGGTTTTATGTATCTTAGTAAATTATGTGAAAACGTTTTAAATTATTTTGTAAGAAGCTTTCGTGGGAAAGCGTGATAAGCGTAGGTTTGATATCCATTGTGGCAAGAGATTGAAACGTAATATCTTTAATTTAGGGACTGTCTTGACATTAAATAAACTAAATAATATACTAAATACAAAAAATATTATACTGTAATGTAATAAAAAAAATCAAAAATAAATAATTATAAATAATATTACTAACAATATTTTATATTCGGTGTTTAGTATTTTATATTAGTCACCAATTGTCTAGGGCGCTACGGCCCTTTAGCTTTAAAAATGGCGCACCCTAATCACGACTAGTCTCCAGCACTATTAAAATTCTATCTAAATACGTTCCAAATGACTCTTCCAGATCAAAGTAATTAGTAAGATGGGGTAAAGCTACCGATAAATCTTGCTACATCTGTAAAGAGGCAGTAAGGACAGCTAAACATATGCTGGTAGGGTGTGGGGTACTCTTGGATAGTGGTCAATACTCGCGGCGCCACGATAAAGTACTAGAAATCATACGTGTAGCCGTTAGTCTATCTGTAGCAAGAGCACAGAGAAACTATAACAACCAGCAAACGCTCAATAGAGTTTGTGAAAGAAGGTTTTTATAAAAACCCACACAAAAACCTTTCTCTATATTAGATCCAGCTCCCGATTGGACACGTATGAGAAACAGTATAGAATCCCTGAGGATATTTGTGTTTCGTCATCCAGACCGGATATTTTCTCTATTCTCGAAGCCTAAAACGCATAGTACTGGTAGAACTTACAGTTCCGTAGGAAACAAATATCCCAAAAAGTCACCATCTAAAACTTATAAATACTTTGATCTTACAAACGAACTGACCAGGAATAGGTTTAGAGTTAGCTTATTTGCGGTTGAAGTAGGAGCGAGAGGTTATAACAGCGAAATCTCTCTATAGTTTACTCAAAGATCTCGGCCTATCTAGAACTATTATAAATTCATTTCTAGAACGCACTTCAAAGGCGGCTTTGGTAGAATCGTTTAGAATTTGGTTAGGTAGTGGGAGGAGCTCGGACAGTGAAGGTGAGCGTTAATGCATTTTAAAGGGGCCCCTTTAAACCTACACTTGGGTCGCAAGTCCCAAGCGCTGATCGGAGCTCCTCTTCCTACAACGCGATGAGCCCGGCACCCGCACGGTGAATCCATAGAATGCCTAAGCAGTATTCTTCTCATTTAAAGTGACAGCCCGGAGAGACGGGATGACGCTGGAGCAGACAGTTGACTTGCTGGAAAGACAGCTGGCAGCTGGGAAGATAGCTGACTGTTGGAAAGACAGCCCGCGGGGCAATGGCTAGCAAGCCAAGCCCAGGAAACTTTTAAAGCTAAAAGTCCTTATAAGAAAATACCCCTGGGACAGTCCGAGAGGAGGGGCGGAAAGAACTGTCCACCGGTTGAAGCACACAACGAAAGCAGCGCGAATACGGACCTTGAAATGCCCCACGTGCGGGAAAAATTTACAAGAGAAGAGCCTGGTATTATTAAACATCTCTAAAACACATGATGGTGTTGAAGCACGACAGTCGTCGGTAAGCTCTTCGACTATCACTGCGGATAGAGTTGACCCTCATCTGTCCCATGGTGAGCCATTGAGTGAAGAGTATCAGGAGTCCATTTCCCAACCGGACACGTCTTAGCATTCCCAATATAAAGCAATCGACATGGAAAGCTCCCGGACGAACGATTAGCGGTCCTGTTAGAGCACTCCGGGCTCGAAACAGGAGTTAGACACGCAAGTAGAATCTTTCCAAAAAACTATTTATGACTATTTCAACGAAATATATCCGTCTCCAAATCATTACGCTCGTAAAAACAAAGAAACGCGTTTAAGTCGAAAATGAGGAGGAAAAAAAGAGAGCTAAAAAGAATCTTCGTGCGGCCAAAGCGAATAGGCGATAATTATCTTAGTCACCAATTGTCTAGGGCGCTACGGGTCAACCTGAAATTAATTCAAGGTATATCGAAACAGATCGCGGAACAACGTAACAATTTCGATCGGGCTATGAACACGAGGTAGCTTTTGATAAAAATCCTTTTGAGTACTCAAAAAACATTTTTAAAGAAGATAGAGGTAAGCTTTCCTTGACCGATGAGGCAAACTTATGAACATTATAGAAGCACGTACGAAGTAGCTAATATAGAAAGACTATATAAGGAGCCAAATAAACAACGACCTGAGATTCCTCACACTGAATTTCAAAGTGACCCACCAACTTTAGAGGAAATAAATAAACAAATCAAAAAGAAACCATCTAAATCAGCTCCAGGTCCTGATGGTATTCCCTATATAGTATACAAAAAAATGTTCATCTGTTCGTAATACCTCCACAACTTATATGGTAAAATCTGGTCAAGAAAGCAAATACCTACGTCGTTTGGAGAGAAGCGGTATTTGTCCTCATTCCTAAAAAAGACCGGGTAACAGATCCAAAAGATACTAGGCCGATTGCTCTTACGAATACTCTATCTAAAATCTTTTCTCATTACTTCAAACGAAAATGACCCATTTTATGATTAGCAATAGGTACTTCAGGCCGAATTACCAGAAAGGGTTTCTACCTGGAGTTTCTGGATGCCTGGAGCATAATAGTTTGTTAACTGAAAGTTTAAAAGACGCCAGAATGTGTGAGAGGCAAATTACAGTGTGTTGGATAGATTTAGAAAACGCGTTCGGGTCAGTACAACACGATCTATTGATGTTTGCGTTAAAATGGTACAATTTTCCTACGATAATAAGCAACATAATCGCGTCATACTATTCAAAATTAAAATTCGTTATAACCTCTAAAGACGGCAATTCAAAACCTTTAAGCTATAGAGTAGGTCTTTTCCAGGGTTGTTGTTTATCCCCAATAATATTTAATATCGTCATAAATATTTTAATAGATAATCTAATTAAACATGAGAAAAAATGGGGTTATCGGTTTAAGTTCAACAATAAATACACAGAATCCATTCTTGCTTTCGCGGACGATCTTGCGATACTGACTAGGAATCCAAAGCAATGCCAGCTGCTATTGGATGAAGTAGACGATTTTTGTGCGTGGACGAAAGGAATGAGGACAAAACCTAGTAAGTGTCACTGTTTATGTCTGGGAAGGCGAAACACTAAATATACCTCATACGATCCGGGACTTAAAATTGGCGGTAAAAGCATTGCTATAGTTTCCGAAGCGGCACCTTTTAAATTTCTCGGCAAGAAAATAGACTACAAAGGCCGCACTCCATCTTTAGATGTACTTGTCGACAGCTTTTTGACGGATCTTGAGAAGGTAGATCATCAACCTATAAGTAATGTCAAGAAAGTTTGGATTTACGACAATTTTCTAACATCACGTCTGAATTGGCCTTTCCTCGTGTATGATTTCAATAAGACCCTCTTAACAAAGTTAGATGCAAGTGTCACAAAGATACTGAAGCTTTGGCTTGGGCTAGCGCATTCGGCGGACACCTCAACCTTATTTAGAGATAAAAATAGTTTCGGGTTGAGATTAAAGAAACCATCGGAGCTCTATAAACATCTAAGAGTCTCCAAAACACACATTCTGGGAAAATCACGGGATGAGATTGTTATCTCACTCCCAAAAGACAGAAGTGTCCCAGAGCTCGAATCAAGACTTCAATTCCATAAGCAATTTATAATAGGAGCACAGTCTAGTAAAGTAGGGTTAGGATCAAAGAGGAAAGTTCAAGACACAGACATAATAAAATCTTTATTCGGCAAGACGAGAACGACAAATAAAAGGTGCACGCATTGGGTTTAGAAATGCAAAACGAGTGGCTCACTATAGGAGGATTCTGTATCCCTTTAGCTTTAAAATGGCGCACCCTAATTCACGACTGGTCTCCAGCACTATTAAAATTCTATCTAAATGCGTTTCAAATGACTCTTCTAGATCAAAGTAATTTAGTAAGATGGGGTAAAGCTACCGATAAATCTTGCTACATCTGTAAAGGGGCAGTAGGGACAGCTAAACATATGCTGGTAGGGTGTAGGGTACTCTTAGATAGTGGTCAATACTCGCGGCGCCATGATAAAGTACTAGAAATCATACGTGAAGCTGTTAGTCTATTTGTAGCAAGAGCACAGAGAAATATAAAAACCAGCACACGCTCAATAGAGTTTGTGAAAAAAGGTTTTTATAAAAAACCCACACAAAAACCTTCTCTATATTAGATCCAGCTCCCGATTGGACACGTATGAGAAACTGTATAAAGTCCTTGAGGATATTTGTGTTTCGTCATCCAGACCGGATATTTTTCTCTATTCTCGAAGCCTAAAACGCATAGTACTGGTAGAACTTACAGTTCCGTGGGAAACAAATATCCCAAAAAGTCACCATCTAAAACTTAA
>JAZFAU010000799.1:0-45848 GCA_037178615.1 Dione vanillae
CCCCAAACATGATTCGGCATTTGGCACTCCAGCGCTGTGTGGTTGTATAAAAGGGTTTTCTACATATAGAATAGCCTAACAACGGCAGTGTTTCTGGTTTTATACAACATGGGTACCTTCAAAGAGTTATATCTCCTTTAGCTTAATATCAAATTACAACCGTCGCCAGATATTTGTATTACGATAATTATAACTTGTGAATTGTTATATTTACTGTATACAAAGAATTATGTATGGTTAGGAGCTTCAAAATAAAACCAAATTTAATTAAATGCATTTTTAATTTACATAAAGAAGATACATTATTTTCAATTTAATATGTTATTATGATTGGCAATTTTAAAATTTGATATACTAAAATAATATCATTTACCTTCATTTATTAAATTTTAACTGAAAAATCAGACTCTCTGACGACCAAATTAAATCGTTGTCTAGTCACAGACACGCTGTTGTCTCCAGCGTGTATGACATTTGATAACAATTCGTAAGTTCCACTAAAACTTACATCTATGTCTCTGAACCCAATACCACAGCTTGTGAAAGGTTGTACTGCGTTTAGGAAGTATACGTTTTCTCCTGGAACATTGTAGTTAGGATAGGCTTCGTAGACTATACCGTTAGGAAAGATCACGTGACAAGAACTCAAAGTATCCCAGAAGTTCTTTGGTACGGAGAAAGAAGTGCTGAAGTGGCTATGTCTTATGTACAGCACATCTCGGTCTTCTAACCTATATTCAGTTAGGCAGTTACCTGTAAAAGCAAGTGAAATTCAACTTTTTACATGTAACCCAATAGTCGGAACTATGATTTGTATGGAGAGAGTTAAAATACAAATATAATAGTAGTGTGAAAGCACTCTACTATCTCTGGTTATCGAGTCATGTCTCAATTTTGAGACGTTGCGCATTGACGTTCCGATCTCTACCGAGCATATGAGTACGAGATTGTATTTGCCTCTCCATCCAGATACACGGAATACACATGAAAATCTATATAGGTTTTATTTTACTTATTTTGTTTCCCGTATATTATTGTTATTCGATTTTCGTATTTATTTTATTCAGCGTATTATTTATTCAGGGACTTAACGCTTTCTATTTCTTTTAACACTTATTTTATTACATTATTAAGAAAATTATATATTTTTTTAAGCCCAATGTCTCAAATACTTTGCAGTACTATCTACCCATGAAATAGGGGTTACTGTAAAGTGTTCAAAACGTCAAAATTCCATCTAATATATTAATATAAAGAAATATATAAAATAAAAAAAATATTCTCAATCATCTTATATAAAACATTTAACGTACCTTGGCAAGCCAGGAACGCAAGTAACACAAATGACACTTTCCCATTCATTGTGGCTGACTAATGAACCGAATGTGAAAAGAATATTTGATTGAAACTTATCTTTGACTGCTAGTTAGTTTATCTACGTTTGATAATAATTAATAGCTATTATCAGATCTTAGATCCAAAAATGTATTCAAAATGATTTGTTTCATAAAAATCCTATTTTACATGTTTTGCTCGTTTTGTTTTAAATTTATTTTTACTTCTTGAAGAACTAAATGGTTCTCTAGCGATACTCCATCCTCCATTCCCTGCTCATAAATACGAGTAAATATACTTCATTATACTTTTGTAGAAAAATGACGCTTATAAATGTATTTACTTTTTATTTATTAATTTTTTTAATTTTTTATGAATAATTTCGAAATTACAACCATTGATATCAAAGTCAAAGTCAAAGTCAAAGTCAAAGTCAAAACAATTTTATTCAAAATAAGAAGTACAAGCTTCATTTTTTGAACGTCAAACAATCATTTTAATTTACCACCGGTTCGCTAAAGTTAATGCCTCAGACCTGAGAAGAACCGGCGTAAGAAACTCAGCGGGACTTAATCTGCTTTATTTTTTTTTTAATTTCTAGATATTTACAATTTCACAATTCCTATTATTGACAACGATACTCTTGAACTAGACTGGAGCGAGCATTTCATTCCCAAGGTGTGTTATCATTTACGAAATCATTAATATGGTAATAACCTTTAACACACAAACGTCGTTTTACAACTTTTTTAAATTGTGATATAGAACAATCTTGGACGTTTTCTGGGATCCTATTGTAGAAGCATACTAGACTGTCCCATAAAAGAATTGCGGATGCGATTTAATCTAGTTACAGGCGCGGTAAGTTTATGCCTGTTTCTTGTATTAATATTGTGTACATCACCAATTTTAGTAAAATAGTTAATATTTTTTTTTATATACATTAAATTATCAAAGATATACTGTGATGCAACGGTCATTATATTTATTTCCTTAAATTTTTGTCTTAAGGAATCTTTTGGATTTAGGTTATAGATTGCGCGAATAGCCCGCTTCTGCAGAACAAAAATGGAATTAAGCAAAATGCCATATGACATAATGCTACGAAAGTAACTAAAATAAACAAAGCGAGCCGTATCCACATCAGTTAACAATCTAATTTTTTTGACAGCAAACGCTGCTGAGCTGAGCCTATTCGCCAATCCATCAATATGAGGTCCCCACTGTAATTTAGAGTCAATGGTGTTACCTAGAAATACCGTAGAATCGACGGGTTCCACAGTTTCACCACTCAAAAGTACATCGGCTTTAACAGTTTTTGTATTTGGCCTTCTGAATAATACACATTTAGTTTTTTTACTATTCAGTAGTAAGTTATTAACACTAAACCAATGTACTATTTTTGAGAGAGCATTGTTTACATCGTCATAGACGTTTAGTTGTCTTTTCATTTTAAAAATCAATGAAGTATCATCAGCAAACAATACTATCTCATGGTCCCTTCCAACTAAATGAGGCAGATCATTTATATAGATTAGAAATAGGAAAGGACCAAGAATAGACCCTTGTGGGACCCCCATACTGATTAATGAGCCAGGAGATCATACTACACGTTCATTGACGACGTTCACTTATTTTTTTATTTCAACTTATTCCTGGAGCATAGAAACTAATATTAATAATAAATATGTCCCCATAGATTATGGGCCATGTAATCAATGCGAACGCTTCTTATCACGGATTTGTATACATATTAGCGATATTTAGATATTATCTTTGCTACGTGACATTTGTTAACAGTGCCTGAAATCAGTGTAGATATCGAAGTTAGTTATTACTATCTCAGAATTTTCTGTAAAATTTTCATTTACTTACATGACAACGACGTAAAAGGCTTCCCCTTTTATTGGCTTTTATTTTAAATCTTCACTCGATACAATAAAATAAAACACTCTGGTTTCTGGTTAATTTTGGAGAAATTGCGAGTGAAAGAACTCAATTCCGCACTTTGTATTGTTTTCACAGTGAAAAAATGATTATGTGGCACTGCGCCACGATGGCCTAAATGAAGGCCTAGAATGTAGTTATGAACGTTCTTCCTCATACTCAATAAATTTTATTCTTCACAATAGATTTTATTATATAAAATAACTTACTGAAATATTTTTTTCACAAAAGAGAAAAGTTATATAAATCTATCACATGTAAATACAGATTCTTGTATGTATATGTAACATTTTGTATTTATTAAGCCTAGTAGTTTAGCTTTCCGTTGTCAAAATCAATAAAAAAATAGAATAACCTACAAAATATATATTTATTGCAATTTATTATACTGCTTGCCAATATATCACAGGGAATATATTATGTTTATATAGAGTTTTTTACACTTGTATGGTATGCAAGTCTAGTATAGCCATCTAGTGTCTAGGCACCTCGTCCCCGTTTTCAGCCTGAATTTAAGATATTGCCCGACATGTGGTGGAAATCACGCCACAGTTAGTACCCAGAAAGTGTCATTGAATATAACAATTAATCACAGTGCAGTAAAACTCTATATCGAGAATTTACTATATTACCATATTTTAATAATTTTAACTAAAATAAATACTGTTTTATATTTTTTCACTATCATCATATAGAATCAAACATATATAACTATATATCTATGATTCCATTGCTTTTGATTTACTAGTTATTAAGTATATATTATGTAAGTTATTTATCGCAAAAGATCTTTTACAGTAGCAATAAGAACGCAGGTGGACAGAATGTTACTTCTCTTTTGGCAACTTAGACAGGCATGCAGCTGCTACGTAAGCACTATGTGAAATAGCGAAGGAACTAAACAAACAGGAAGTGCTCTTAACAAAAGTTTAGGAAGTCTTTGGACACATGTTGGATGACCGAAAGCTATTCAAACTTTTTAGTATGTAGTAAAAATGTTACTTTGGAATTGTATTTATTTGTTCTTTGGTAATGAATAAACTTTACTATTACTTATATAAAAAATTTTGTTCAAAGTAAAATCGTAATCGTAGCAAGATTCAAACTCATGCCTCATAAAAATCGCCTAAGAGGCGCCTGTGAGGGGTAAGTTCAAATTTCACTGCGTTCAAATTAATATACGTTTTAATAGTGATTTTTTTATGTTTCTTTAGTGTGGATTTACATGCTAAAAGTTAAAGGTATAATAAAATCTGATTAAAACAATCTATTTCTACTTAAGAAGAGAAATAATTATAATCTAGGATGTTGGAAAATAGAGAGAATATTGTTATGAGCTTAGGTTACTTGTCTTAAGGTTACTTAGGCCATGTCACTACTAAAAGATAATGTAACCGAATGTAATGTTGAGTTCAAATTTAGAAAAGTACATGCCCAAGATATTGTTAAAATTTTTAAATTGATTAAAGTTAAAAAGACAAATGACTTGTGGGGCATATCTGTTAGCATAATTAAATCGTTAATTGACATTGTTGCACCTGATTTGGCGTTGATATTTAATACTTGCGTTGACTGGGGTGTATTTCCTGATTTAATGAAATATAGTAAAATCACTCCACTATTTAAATCGGGTAGTACGACAGACCCCACTAATTTTAGACCTATTTCAGTACTACCTACATTTAGCAAGAAATTTTTGAAAAACTAGTTTTGTCTCAATTAATTAGTCATTTTTAAAAGAATCAATTGCTACATACAAAACAGTTTGGATTCACTCGGGGTCGCTCAACAACCGATGCTGGTGTTGACTTAATACTTAATATTTTTGAAGCCTGGGAGGAGTCACGTGATGCTCTAGGAGTGTTCTGTGATTTGTCCAAGGCATTTGATTGTGTACAGCATGAAACATTAATTCAGAAATTACATCACTACGGAATTAGAAATAAAGCTCTGGACTTTGTCAGTTCTTACCTAAATGATAGAATCCAGAAAGTAGACATTAATGGAAAGCGTTCTCCCGGGACTTTTGTCAAAATGGGAGTGCCACAGGGCTCGATATTAGGCCCTTTTCTGTTCCTTATCTATATTAATGACCTACCTTACCTTGTAAAGGACAAACATGGGATAGTATTATTTGCAGATGATACATCTTTGATTTTTAAAATTAATAGAGGACATGATGAAATTGACAATGTGAACAATACTCTCTCAAATATTGTCCAATGGTTTAATGTCAATAATTTACTGTTAAATGAGAAGAAAAGGAAGTGTATTAAATTCACACTCCCAAATGTTAAATTTGCCAAAACTATTGTAAAACTTGGCAACGGGGAACTAGATTTAGTAAATACTACAGTTTTTCTGGGCATTACTTTAGATTCAAAACTTCAGTGGGGCCCTCATGTGAACGATTTATCGAACAGACTTAGCTCAGCCGCGTATGCGATCAAAAAGATCCGCTACTTAACCGACGTCAATACCGCTAGACTAGTTTATTTTAGTTACTTCCACAGCATTATGTCATATGGTTTACTATTATGGGGTAATGCTGCTGATATTGATACTATATTTGTTCTTCAGAAACGGGCTGTTCGAGCAATCTATAACATGAGGCCCAGAGATTCCCTTAGGGATAAATTTAAAAAAATTAAAATCATGACTCTTCACAGTCAATATATATTCGAGAATTTAATATATGTTCATAAAAATATTGATAAATTTAGAATGAATTGCTATGTTCACAATATTAATACGCGGAATAAGTATAAACTTGTTATGCCCACCACTAGGCTCCATAAAATAGGCAACTCCTTCCCATGTAATTGTGTCCGTTTCTACAATAAACTGCCGTAAGAAGTATTTGATCTCTCGTTAAATAAACTTAAAATCTCTGTTAAACGGCAATTAATTACTAAATCCTATTATAGCGTAAAGGATTACATTGATGATAAAACGGCATGGAATTAATGAATTGCTCATAAGTTAGAATGACGTTTGTGAAGTGATCACAATAGATTTAGGGAAACCTGGCTGAGTTTGTTGTGGGCTCTTCTCACCAGGCCGCGCTTGGAACCCTCGTAACCTTAGTTTTAAGTCGTGGAGTGTGTAGGTTTCAGAGGGGCTCAATTCGATATTTATTATCAAATTGGGCTCCTTTGACACTCCTCCGTTCGCTCTATCTGACGTACACAAGTTATCATCTTATTGATTCTAAGTGGAAAATAAATAAATAAAAATAAATAAAAATTTGCTACTACTACGTGATAGACAGGCATACAGACAGACTTGCCTTTGACAATAATTGATGTATTTTTGTCTCAGACAAATTTGTTAATATATTTTTTTACCAAAACATTTAGTGCAAGCAATTAAAATAAACACCGCTCTTTACCTAAAAAAGGTGCATAATGGTGCTTTGACAACTATACCACCTAGGACCTACCTATAGTTTTGCCTTAAAATCTTGTCATGTTCTGCATTCTGCGTTCCAAGGTACGAGCCTTCTTCGATAAATTATATTATTTTAAATTGTATTAATTAAATTATTTTTTTGCTTGAGCTCGCATAACTCCTACAAACGAATATAACTTAAACTAAAAATCATCACATTAATACTTACTTATATTCCAAAGAAATAATACAAAATCTACTTATCAATATATCAAATAAGACAACACAGCTCCCATTTGATTCCGAATGGTTTCATCCAATAATATTTTAAAGAGTTTATCCTGTTAGCAGACGGAGCGCATCGGCGCAGCGACCGCGTAATTTCCGACCGTTCAACCGCGTTAACTCTGGTAATAATCAAATTAAAAGCCTATATGGATAGTTGCTTCAGGTTGGAAATTAAATAAACGTTATTTTGTTTCGTTACGTTTGCCAAATTAAATGTTTTATGTTAAATAAAAGTTGTAATGTGTTTTTCAGTATATCTTCTTGGGTTATTTTTAATTTAACCTATTTAAGTTATATTTAAACTGTTTATTTGTTACGACAATTGTTAGGTATAACGTCGTATCTCTAGTGCCAAGACAGAGGCTGTTTCATGGTCCACGTAAAGGACCCCTGCGTGAGGCTACCCTATGTATTCAGGGCCAAGACGTAGAGATAAAGAGGCAGATGAAATATCTGGGCCTTACTTTGGATGGGCGATGGTCATTTGCGCAACATTTTAGTCAACTTGCGACAAGACTTGTCAAGACTGCCGGTGCCCTAGGCAGGTTACTGCCAAATGTCAGAAGCCGACAGCTTTACATTGGTGTGTTGTGATCTATGGCACTATGGAGCACCAGTGTGGGCAAATTCACTCACGACTCGCAATAGGGCCCAATTGCACAAAGCGCAGCGAATTATTTCAATTAGAGCTATCCGGGGATACCGCAGAATAATGTGAACGGCAGCTACTCTCTTGTCGGGAGATCCACCTTGGAAGTTGCAGGCGGAAGTGCTTACAAAGGTTCATGCATTTCGAGCACGCGAGCGGTCTCTTGGTGAACGACCATCGGGGGAAGATGTTGCGCGAATCAGAAAAAGGGCGAACGAATCTCTTATTCAGCGATGGAGGGGGGACTCTAGCCCCAGTTGCAGGCCTGGCGACGGTTGAGGCGATCCAACCGTACCTACAACGCTGGTTAAAGAGAAAATTCGGGGTCTTGACGTTCAGGCTGGTGCATGTGCTGACGGGACATGGTTGCTTCGGCAAATACCTGCACCAGATTGTGCGTCGAAAGCATCACCGTCGTGCCACGAGTGTAACGCGCCGTTCGACTCGGCACAACACACTCTAGTCGAATGCCCGGTTTGGGCCCCGCAACGCCATTTGTTAATGGCTATAGTTGGTGAAAATCTCTCTCTTCTTAATGTGATAAGCTATAAGAAATAACTAACAAGGCATATGGACTAAATGCAGGGAGAATCTAGTGGCAAGGGAGATTTTGTTTTCTTTTTTTTATGTATATTACTTAAATAGTATAATACATGTACTATATTTGAACTGCCCTTGAGATTAGCATGCGCATTTCTATGTAGACAGACAATTACACAATATAATTTTTTTGTTGCAGGTTCTTTTATATTTAATACAGCCAGAGATTTATTTTTTCATGTTATTTACATATAAGTAACTTACAAGGATTATTACAAAATATTATGTAAAAAAAATCTATCAAAAATCACGTATATACACAAATATAATTAAAGCTATAGTTACATAAAACAGTAATACCAATATCAACATAATTATTGATATCTATATTAACGGATTATATATTTAGAAGTCAGTATTTATCAAATATGATGTTTTTAAATTTATTATATTTATATATAAATATACCATACTAATATACACTTATTAAATTTTTCCAAAAATACAGACAAACAGCGTTCAGTTGCATTTTCATGTCACGATGATGTTCACCAAAATATCTTAATAAATCTTATCTCTAACTAATCTATCTCTATCTCATAAAAAAAAGTTGGTCAAAGAAAAAAATAATAAAAACAAAATTACTTCGTTTTCTAATTTAAAAAATCTAAACTCCCAATTTCATTCTGCTACGACTAGCAGCAAATATACGTTTAGTGCACATAAATTTCAACACGTCTAAATCTCAACTTTATTGCTCTCTTGGCGTTCATAACTTAGGAAAACTAAAAAAACAGGTGTTTTATTAATTTGTTTTAAAGAAATCTCATAATAAGTTTCTGAGAATGGTGTTCAACGGAATTAATTTTTTTTATTTAGTCTGTATGACTCATGTCTTTATATTTTTCTTAGCTTTACGTTTTATCCCGTTCATTTGCTATGAAGGTATATATATATATATATATATATATATATATATATATATATATATATATATATATATATATATATATATATATATATATATATATATATATATATATATATATATATATATATATATATATATATATATATATATATATATATATATATATATATATATATATATATATATATATATATATATATATATATATATATATATATATATATATATATATATATATATATATATATATATATATATATATATATATATATATATATATATATATATATATATATATATATATAAAACTGAAAAAAAAACATTCCCATCACATACTTTAGTTATTAGTTATTTTCGACAATATTGTCCCTATTGTGACATACGAGTATTACATTAAACTTACCAAAAACGTAAATCTTTGCAATTCAAGCCGCGTACACACTCTCCGTTCGTTATAACGCGTCACGTAAAACAATTTCCAAGCTCCTTATCCGAGCCTACGTCTGGAATACTTTAGAGGAATGTACAGAATGTAGAGCATTTACAATAGAAAGAAATTATAACTGATCGAAGTATTATTATGTATTTATGAATTTAAAGTGAAAATGAATTTAAAATGAAAAAAGAACATTATAGTAATTGATTATTGGTAATCAATTACCACAATATCTTTTTTTTCATATTATATATTTTTACATTGTGCATTTTACATAAAAAATAAACTATTCACCAGGTATCTCCAATATACCCCACATTAACAGTCATACACATTTATATTTATCAAAATAAATCGTAATGAAACAAACTCTTTAATTTAATAATACTAATATAGACTAGTGTAGATACCTTTGTAATATATTCTTGTTAATATACTTACATATTTATACACTGTCTTGAGAATTTAAGCTAGTAAAGCTTTAAACGTTTTATTTTATTTGACTTTATTTTTTATCTACCACTAAGTGCTCTGTACAAAGATGTAACTGAGCCCGCTATCTTCATTGAATCCAGTACTGAATGAGAAGGGATGGACTAAGAATGGCATCTAACTGACAAGATAAGATCATTTTACAAGAAAAAAGTGGCTTATATTTTGTGATAAGATAATAGAAGTTTGGTAGTGTATTTTGCACTCTTAACCACGAATCTGACAGTCTCTATTTTACATATTTGTGGCTTGATAAGATTATGTGCCATTTTAAGCGTTTTTAAATTGAAAATTGCCAAACCAAAACGGGAAATATTGAACAGGAGGCATTCTCTATTAAAAAGGGACAGATAAGTTTTTTATATAGTCACTATACAACTTCACAATCAAAATGACTTGGTATATACAAAGGTAAGACTTCCCTACAACACGAGAAGCATATCTATTAAGATCTTCTTGCGAGTTGACGGCACTTTTCATGCAAGGCAAGAACGGCAGTATCTTCCAACTCTAACGATTTTTTCATTACGGTTCTAAGCGCTGCGTCCGCGTAGTGTTTTTAATTGTTATGTAAATTTTGGTCACTGTGGCCCTAGGTACTACTCAGTAACAAGTGATTTTAACGATACTAAGATCTCTCTTATATACTATAACACAATTCAAGAGTGTCAGTGTGATCTTGGATACAACTATAGCTTTTTAAACAAACAACAATAAATATTAATAATAATTCATAGATATGACGAGATAAAGCGTGAAGTTAATAAAGAAGATAGGTGTCTAAGGTGCCTACAAAACCCTCCAAAGTCAGTGAAATGTGTCTCACTAATGAAAACATTGTTTCTCTCAGTAAGATCAGCTCTGATCAGTGTGTTAATTGAATTTAAACATTCCGTGTAGTAATATCACAAAAAATGTTTGCATAAACAATTTGCGTGAAACCTATTTACATTTTAATTAAACAGCAAATTGCATTATATTTTATATTTTTTCAGTTTTTCAGCTAGTCTAGAAGTTTTTATTACTACTATAAATCATTGTAAAAACGCTCCGGGCGTACTTGGACTTGCCACTCGTTGCCGATTTGTCCAATTAATGCTTATTTATGCTTTATTACGGCACAAACTCGATATGCTGAAATTGTTTCGTGTTTTTTTTTATTTTTCTACAAATTGCCTAACTTTGAACCATTTACTACAGCCTGTCGTGTATTTACGACTTTTGTAAACGTTTTTTGTTACTTCCTACCAATAAAAATACGATTGTTTACGCTTATAAAGGAATTCAGCTTATAATTTAAGTGTCAGTAGTACAGTAATACAGTAGTGATGTATCACTCCTTTTTTGTTAAGCTTTCAAAATAGTTTGTGCATGAAGTATTTCTGTCAAATATAAATATAGTACTTACTGTTTAGCATTCATCATTTAGCAACATCTAGTAATGTATTCTTTAAGATTTTAGTGTGGATGAACTTTTCAAGTCATATAAAGTCTTTACAAAAATGCCAACTTATTTAGTTTGCTTTTTTTGGATTGTGGATGTTTCTCTGCTTCCTCCTTATCTCCCTGCAAAGATTCTAACAACTTAAAAATATTGTAAAAACAAATGCTTAAACATAAATATCAAGACTAGGCAGATAGCTTCAATGGGGTTTGGGCTCAAATCCTACTGTTACAATTTATTTATATTTTCTTTAAGTTTTTATTTCTTTAGTATTGATTAACACTTTCATTTCAACTAAATAATACAATTTCACTACGTCACAAAGACCTTGTATTCATTCTGAACGTATGTAGCTATATATAACATAAAAGTTCGCGACTAAAGCAACAATTAGGACCACCCGCACATTCTAATTTATCTTATGAAGATTAACGAGGCTTAGGCGGTAAGCATCGAAACAACAAAGCTCTAAGTATATAACTTCAAACATTGAAATGTTGTATATACGTGACGGAATTGTGTATATTTTTGGTACAAAAACGGAATTTAAATAAAATATATGTTTTAATTTTCATGAAAATAGTCTATTTTCATGTAATTTGCTATTGATTTTGGTACAATATCAATTTAAGGGAACGTTTGTATATTTCTCTTTGAACAAGGTACATTTAGATTAATTTTCATTTAACAAATCAGATATATGAAAAACAAGGAAAAAGTTATTTAATATTGAATTATAATAGCAACAACTTTTCATAATATATTTTAAAGCTAATTTTATCCCCCACATGGCAGGGTAAGCAGAGGGAACTGCAGGAACCATAGGAACCTAGTGTTAAGACACTCCGTTGCTTAGTCCCTGCTTTCTCCGTCCCCGCTTTCCGACTTATTCGAGGCATTGCGTGTTGAGTGGCGGGACTCAACGCCGCGCTTTGCCTATTTTCCAGAGCAAAGAAAGTATAAATAGAGAAATCTATCTTCTCAGTGTGGGAATCGAACCCACAAGCCGTCGCGGTTACAGGCAGACGCTTCTGCGCCACGACGGTCCTTAAGATATAATTTAAAATATTATAAATATTTTTAATAGCGATTTATTTTGTAATCTATATACGTATTTTTCATAAATGATCTATATATCAAGAGCGCGGTGGATCCCACGCGTAACAATGGCTAACTAGACAATTTGATAGATTACAACATATTGGGTGACACTAATCAAGTAAAGTGATGTTTTTATACAGTTTGGAATATTTTAGTTTTCCATTTCGTCTAATATAGACAATTAAGGACCGTCGTGGCGCAGAGGCGCAACGTCTGCTTGTAACGCGACGGTTACTGGGTTCGATCCCCAGTCGGAGAAGATGGATTTTTCTATTTCCATTTTCTTCGCTCTGGCGTCTAAGGCAACGCGCGGCGTTGATTTCTTCCACTCAACACGCAATGCCTCGAAAACGGCGGAAAGTGGGGACGGAGTAAGCAGGGACTAAGTAACGGAGTGTCTTAACACAAAGTTCTTATGCTTCCTGCAGTTCCCTCTGCCTACCCTGCCATGTGCGGGATAAAGCATGAAGTTAAAAAAAAAAAAAAAAAACAAAAAAACAAAAAGTAGCAAGACACTGCTAATGCTTTTCAATGAAGGCTTTTTAAGTATGCTAATTCAGCACAATTTATTTCGAGTTTAATGAAGAGTACTAAGACACTCTGTTAATATATAAATGAAATCTGACATAATAAATAATCCATCGTCTATTATAATACTCGATTTTTTTAAATGTTTTATCTTGATTAAAGTACCTCACAGACTTTGATTGTTCGTATTTTTGTTACCTTTCCAGTTATTTTTGTTGTCATTTCTCTTCTCTTTTTTTAATTAAGGTAAAAATTGGGTTTCATTAGTAACCTATTATTTTTTTTTATAGGTTTCTAGATAAGATTTCATATATTACTGCTATGTTCGATTTAGAAACAGTTGTTCAGTATCCTTACGATTAGAGTGCTAACTTTATCTCATCTTTAAATCAAATTGTCATATTGAATATGAGTTATTATATTATGAGCTCGAACCTTCCATTAGTCCCTACGAACAAGTCTTGTTTATGTCAAATTTATATATATATATATATATATATATATATATATATATATATATATATATATATATATATATATATATATATATATATATATATATATATATATATATATATATATATATATATATATATATATATATATATATATATATATATATATATATATATATATATATATATATATATATATATATATATATATATATATATATATATATATATATATATATATATATATATATATATATATATATATATATATATGATTATTATTGCTACTAGTCAATATTACTCTCCGTCTCGGTATGGACAATCAGTGTCTAACAGTGTTGACCTTGCTTTATTTTAGCAATGCGTTTAACAATGTCGACTACGAGCTGTTATTAGCTACGTTAGGCTCTCTTAACATATCTCCTGAAGTGGTTGACTGGTTTCAAAGTTATCTTTGTGGTCGCCGGCAACGGATTCGAATTGAAGATTCGTTTTCCAATTGGTGCAAGATCAAAGCCGGTGTACCGCAAGGTGGCG
This sequence comes from Dione vanillae, assembly GCA_037178615.1. Lineage (NCBI taxonomy): Eukaryota > Metazoa > Arthropoda > Insecta > Lepidoptera > Nymphalidae > Dione > Dione vanillae. The sequence goes on from JAZFAU010000799.1 coordinate 14,074, forward strand.
TGTTGTCTCCTCTCCTGTTTTCAGTTTTCATTAGTTCTATTACCTCCTGTTTATCTTCTCTCTATCACCTGTATGCCGATGATCTCCAAATATATGCACAGTCTAAATTAATTGACTTACCTGAAACAATCGACTTATTAAATAGAGACTTGAATTCTTTTGTTCTATGGTCTAATTTACATGGACTGAGAGTAAATCCTTCGAAAACACAGGCGATAATAATTGGTAGTCAAAACATGATTTCACGAACAGATTTGTCTAATTTACCTAATATAATTCTAGATGAGACACTTGTACAATACAGTAACACCGTAGTTTAACTTTCGACAATTTTTTATCTTGGGCTCCTCATGTGAGCGAGGTGAGCAGAAAAATATTTGCTTCAGTCGGCTCTCTGCGCAGGTTGCGGAATTTTCTACCGATACCAACCAAAATTGCTCTTGCACAATCCCTCCTATTACTGATTTTCGATTATGCTTATACCTGCTATATCAATTTGAGTAAGGAATTACTTAACAAGCTTGAGTGCATTCAAAATCTTTGCATAAGTTTCATATTTGGACTTCGCAAATATGACCATGTTTCCGAAATACTCAAGTGGCCGTCAATTCGCCTTCGTAGGAATACTCACATTCTCTCCCTTTTGTTTAATGTACTATTCAATCTAACCACTCCTTCTTATCTAAGAGAACGCTTTGAGTTCCTTGGTGATACTCACGGTCGCTCTCTTCGATCTGATGATAATCTAATCCTAAAACTTCCATCTCACAATACTTCGTTTTATTCCAAATCCTTTTCTGTTGAAGCTGTTCAACTTTGGAATTCCTTACCTATTAAAATTAGACGAGCGCAATCACTAGCAATATTTAAACGGTTAGTGAAAACGCATTTCTTTCCGCCCTAAACAACCTTTTTTGTCTAACCACTCCCATTTATTTGTTTATATCCTTAAATTGTTTCCTCAATATGTTTGGCTTGTTCTTTTCCTTATTTCGTATTTATATTATTGATAATATGTAGTTGTATATCAAAAATTTTTTTTTTGTATTTATTATATTTATTATTATATAGAGTATATATTTATTTTTATACTTATATGTGTATGTATGTATATCTCAATATATACATTATTTAAGTAGGCATACTCAATTATTTATTTATTTATGTAGTCAATAAGGTTTTATTATTTTCTTTTAATATTTTATTTTATTTATTCTTTTGTTTTGTGTTAGTATGTACACCCAAAACCCTTGTGTCACTAGTCATGCTATCCTCCACAACATGGTTGCCTGGCAGAGATCGCTGTTTAGCGATAAGGCCGCCAATTGTATAAGTTATTCTGTTATTATGAGTTTTTATTGTATGTCCCAAGTATACAATAAAGAATATTTTCTTTCTTTCTTTCTTTCTTTTATATGTATAGTAGAAATAAAAAGCATGGTTAAGTATGAAATATGTTCATTCACCAATTTCATACCAATTGCGCGATTACCAATGATAAATATAACCTATAAAGTATTTTTAAATGTCCATATTTTTTGCTTATGATACAATCATGATACATTATTTATACTAATATAAGCAATTTACATCTAATTTAAAATATAACACAATAATTTGTTTCAATATAATATAATTAAAATTAATAATTTAAATAATTATTATATAATAACATTTTAGATTTAACCTGTAAACAGAATATGCTATTACTAATAATTAATTATTATATTATGTTAACTATTCCAAAATGACAACTTTATTTCATTTTACACTAAATATTTATATTGAAGCGTACATACTCGTATATGTAGTCAATAATGAATGAAACTCTTTATGATATGAAACCATGTACGATAAAATTTACAGTACAATAATTCGAGCTGCATTTCCAGTTTGCATTACATTTAAATACTTAATACTTAAAATTATTAAATGCATACATGTGTTGTAATCTGTTTTTACTATAAATATTGTAAATGTGGCAACATTTTCCCTTAAGTTTTAAAGAAATATTTTGTATCAGGAATCAGACATTACGTAACATTGGCATTAATTTAAAAACTAAACTGGACAATAAAGCCGTCAAAACTAAAGAAACGAAGAAAACTAACAATAATACAAACGCAATACATTTTTCTAATTCTATTTACAGTATTTATTTACATATTTATTTGTCTAGGTCGGTTTCATCTTTTTAACAAAAAATAAATAATAAAAGCATTGCATTTTTGGACTCTACAAACAAAATATTTCAAACATACAAGCTTCAAAAGTTTAAGCTTCCGTAATGAACTTAAGCACTTAAGCGTATAGTTATTAAAATTTAATTGCGTCAAATGAAACGCTTGCCGTAATGACGTTCCAGTTAGAAAAAGTCAGCTTAGTCGGGAAAAATGTAATATTTATGTTTCTTTTTCATATTAATATTCGTTTAAATTTAACATGGATTGAAATATTTTTAACTATAATATAATTTATTGCAAGTTGATCTTAATAAATGTTTGGATTTAAAGTCCTATTAATTGTGTAATTAAGAACATTTCTGAGAATTGTCGCTTAGTTGTTGGATCAAGAATTAAATACCAAAGAAAGTATTGCTTGAGGCGGCGTGCATCAGGAAAAGGTTCCCGATTCTAGCCACCTTATACCTGAAAACCTGAATTCTTATTTCACCAATTGACTTTTTGTATTATTTTTTCTTTATTTGTATAAATATAATTGTTATAGACAATACAAAATAAAAGCAATTATTGGAACAGGCATACCTTTTTAGTGTTTCTATAGACCTGTACGGAGCCCTTCCTATGCGATTCCGATTTGTACTTTTTATTTTTGATTCTTCGTTACCGAGATCACACGTCTAATTTTACTTGTAATACTGATTTAGTAATAATAATTACTAATAATACTAAGTCTCTCCGATTTACACAAGGAGAGAGAGAGAAAGAGAGTATACAGAAGAAACCTTCACACTCTGTTTCCCACTTTTTTTCCCGTTTTACGAGATATTGTGTATTAAGTAGAAATGTACAGAAAGGAATAAAAATATTTATTCTCGCCAAGTGGAAATCAAATACACGTCATCGTCATCGTCACGTTTATAGTCATATCTTATGATACTGAGCTACGACGCTCATCCACAGATATTTTCATGAAAGCTGACACTCCCTAATACGAGAACTAAAAGAATAGAACAGACATTTTTTAAACAAATCTTCCATTACTTTTGTATGTGAAGTTGTAATGTTAGCTTAGGATCAAGTGAAAATAAAATATGATTCTGAAATGCAATACTGATTCAAATTTTATTTATCGGGCCACCGGAGAGGAATTCGAAACGTTTTTTTTTTGTTATGGCTTTTAGGATATTTTTGATACAACAATAATATAACAGTTATTGACTTAGCTGAATAAAGAAATCGTAAATGTTATACAAACACTTAGAATTCGTTGCAAAATTTATTTATGTAGATATCGTGATTAGGTTTGTATACTGGACGAATTACTTTGAATTTGAAAATGAAATAGATTTTGAAAAAAGTAAAAAATAATAAGACTAATTTAGAAAAATTGCGTCTACATTTCATTTAAAGCCTTTTTTAGATCATTGTATGTCGCACATTGCAGGTTTTAGGCAAAAGGAACCAAGTTAAATGGAATGAAGAGATTAAGTAATCCGCCACCCAATTTCCGATTTTTATTGAATGGCGTAACTCAAAGCTGCACTTTGTTTTACTACCAGCGCGAAAATTATAAAAATATTTCAATCTCCCTGAGTGGGAATCGAACGTACTGCGTTAACAGGCAGGGGCGGTGCCTTTGCACCACTAAATTGAAAAAAAAAAAACATTATCACAATGTAAATAAAGCTAAAGCTATTATTATAAAAATATAACAGATTATTATAAAAATATACAGAAAAAATTAACAAAACACTAAAATCATCTTAAAACTTCGTTTAGCTTTACTATTTGATGCATCAGATCTGAGCCAAGGTAGCACATCTATTCCGTTTTTACCAGTAATAAAGTAGCTTTCGCCTACAGCAAAGTCAATTAACCAGATTTAGTGCTTGCTTATATAGCTTCCTAATGACTGTACCTAATTTCGTGAAGTGATCGAGGAGCAATCAACGTTGCGGTGAAACTCAAGTGGGAATGGATAATAGAGGTCAGTTATTAAGTTTCAAAATGTATTGTTATGCATTGGATTATTATATTTATGTTTTAGGAAGTTTGTATACTCTGTTCTCCGTTTATACATTGGAATCAAACACTATCTTCTTAAAAACAAGATTCAATACACTTTAACTGTAGACGTTTTTTATGGAAAAAAATGTGAACCTATACTCCATTGAACTAAGCTACTCTTAGAAGTGAGCCAAAAGTGACGATACTCCCAAAAGCTTAGGATTTTGTTTGATTTTATTTATGTATGAGAAATATCACAGCTTGAATTAATTTCAAATAATAAAAGCTTCAAGAATAAAACCAATAAGAATTGAAAATCTAAAAAATCTATTTATTATGTGGCATATCGTTATACAGTCAAAAGACAAAGACTAAGTGAGGTGATGAGACAGTTTCTCCCTTAAATATACAAGACACAGCTAAAAGCTCATTTGATATGATATTTCTCTCTTAATATTTCGTATACATGTACATATTTGAATTATTATCCTTATTATCCATAAAATGAACTATAAATTTGTATACAAATAAATAAAAAATTAACATCTGTAATCGCAACCGTTTCATTATCTGTACGGTATTTTCACTATCTTCAATCTGGTAACTAGGAAGAGTAAGGTTCTCTCGGCCTAGCTATATGCTAAAAAAGTTACGACCAAAACATATTTAAATACTAAAATTTTAAACTTAAAAGGATGCAATATAAAAAGCTAAGTACTTAACCGCTCACTGTTGGTACATCGTAGTCGTGTGTATATTTGAACGTCACAGCACCGCAGTATTCGGTTAAATAAACCGGAATGCACATATGCGTTTGCGAGTAATGTGTCTTGTATAAATTATTTCTACATATAGAGGAGCTTAACATGGCTTTAAAATTGTTGATTTATGTTCAGTGTGTTGTGTATTTCGTTGTTTTGTAAATTTGTGTAAACTTGTTTAAGATTTATTATTAAATAATTATTTTAGGAAATATTATTTACATAATTTTTTCACCTTCTTTCGTAGATATATTTAATATCCTCAACTTAACACAATATCTTTTTCTGTCTAGTCTATTTAAAATACAGTCAATTGTAGCAGCTCTAATACTTTGCCAAGTAAATTTCCCTAAAATTGAAATAAAACATTTGGAATGACAATAGCTTAAACGCATTTACTATATTTAATTGAATAAATTTATAATCTGTGAAACGAAAACTAAATAAAATCATATATTTTAAAACCTTTAATTCAAACAAAAAAGCTTATGACCAATCTACAATCTATATATATAAAACAAACTCCATCAATGGGTAGAATCAGACTTTTCCCTATACAACTGCACGACGCGACGACTTTATATTGTTAACTTATAATATTACACCAAAACTAACTAAGGGCCTGACACATACTTAATTATATTAACTACTTCTGCTAGTTCTACGTAAAATTATTATTAATTAAAAAGACTATTCTCTTATACAAAATTTATTTTGTATTACTAGGAAATACTCCCCTTATGAGTAATTTTCAAGGAGAATATCTACCTGAATAATTTCTAAACATATGGTTCGATGACGGATTATTCGATATTTTACTTTGAAGAAAATTGAACCACTTCTGGTTTCTAATATTACTAGTCAACTATCTTAGTATTAACCGTTGAGTTTCTTGCCGTCTCTTCTAAGCAAGACTGCCTTTCGAACCGGTAGTTTCGACGTGTTCATGTGAAGGTTCGTAAGTGCTTATAAAATTATATTTAATTGAAGAATATTTTAAATAGAGTAACAAAGTGTATTGTGTGCCATAATGTATTTAAAATATTTCAAAAATTTTACATAGAAAGTCACGGGTATACAATACAACTTAGCAAGATATCCTAACCGTTTTCTAACTCGTTACTTGTGATTAGTTAGTTTGTCCTACTTTACCGTCTCTACTAAACTTGTACAGCGATATATGTGTGTACATGTACACATTATATACTATTACAATGTGTTATAGTTATGAGTTGCTCTAACGATGATAAATGGATTAAGTTATATTTTTATTATGAATTCAGTTCGCACTCGCTGATTTTTAACTACCCGAGTTTTTTAACCGGGTATGGAAATATTATGAAGTTATTTGTATGAGTTTTTTCGAACACGTATATCAGTACTTTTCATTTAAATTCTTAGCAAGAATAGGACTAAAACTCAAATGTTTATTTTATTTTATTTTATTTTATTTATTTAGGACAACCAACATTTGTACATATGTGAAAATATACTTTAACAATGTAATAAACTTAATCTATGTACAAATCACACCGTTATCCACTACTTACTATAACAATAGAAATAAAAGAGATATTACAATACAATCTTAATAAATATAATAACTATAGGAGATATTGTAATGAATAATTTAAAAAAAAAAAAAATAATAATAATGATAACAATATTAAATATATACATAACAGATATAAATACGCATACACAATTACACACATATTCACATAATAAATATATAATATATAGTTCAATTTTATTGTTACTGTTTTAACTTTTATTATTTATTAACTTTCTCGGTAATGGCTTTAATTCTTTTTTTATACGCACCTATTGTTAACCCAAAAATGTCAGCATTATAAAATTCAGTATTGTATGTTTGGGTCATTTGGTACAATGGTGCTCGCTTGCCAGCATTAGTTCGACATTTTTTCAATTTAAATGTTCTTGGTGTTCGTGTATTACGTAGTGAAACTTGATTAGGTACCAAGAAATCTATGTTGCTTAACAATTGAGGACAATTTATATTAGAATTGCAAATATTATACAACGACATTGTACTTAACAGTTTTCTTCTCGATGCAAGACTCATTAATTTATATTTATGGAGCAGCTTAGAGTATGACAAATAAGAATGTGAAAATTTGTAATGTAATGATCGCAAATACCGACGTTGCACATTTTCTATCTGATCAACATATTTATTGTAAATGGGGTTCCAGATTTGTAATGCATATTCAAGTTGTGGTCTGATTAAACTGGTATATAGATATACGAGCGTAGATGGCTTTTTAAAATCTTTAGTTGATCGCATCACGAATCCGTACATTTTAAATGCGTTATTAACAATATTGTCAACGTGTTGGTCAAGATGAAGGCGCGAATCTATAATGATACCAAGATCACGTACATGATTCACTCTATTTAATTGAGTCCCATTCAGACAGTATTGTTGCTTAATTATATTTTTATTTTTAGTTATTGTTATAGTGTTACATTTGGTCAAGTTGAGACATAATTTATTAAGAATACAATATTCGCTAAGCCTATTAAGGTCGCTTTGTAAATCATGACAGTCCGACAAATCCCGCACACTTAAGTATAATTTAAGATCATCTGCGTACAACAGGAACTTGCAATGTTTAAAGCATTGATTTATGTCATTTATAAAGATTATAAAAAGCAATGGACCTAGTATAGATCCCTGTGGTACGCCGGAGGATGTAATAAAAGTATCAGATTCAAAGCCTCTAACTACAACTCTCTGAGACCTGTTGACAATGTACGAAGCAAACCACCTCAATAAATTACCTCTCACGCCGTTAAAGGCCAATTTCTTTAAAAGAATTTCATGGTCCACTTTGTCAAATGCTTTGCGAAAATCCGTGTATACAGCATCCACCTGCACCCTGTTGTCCATATTCTCAAACAAGTAAGTAGCATATAACAATAAATTAGTAGTAGTAGATTTCTGTTGTACAAATCCATGCTGCTCTTGTAAGATATCATTATGCACAAGAGGGTATATTTTGGCGTATACTAATCGTTCGAAGACTTTTGCTAGCGTGGACAGAATCGATATCGGTCGATAATTTTCAATATTGTCTCTGTCTCCACTCTTGAAAACGGGTGTTATATGCGCCATCTTCCATAAATCAGGAAAAATGCCTTCTTGCATACACTTGTTATAGATAATTTTAAGTGGAACGTATAGTGTATCCGCAGTAAGTTTTATGAACGAGGGCGGTAAGGAGTCAGGTCCAGCACCTTTATTTGAGTCTAGTGCCCTTAACACACTATAGACATCGTTTTCAGAAAATGATAAAGAGCATATATTGTTATTACTAGAGTTAGTATCGCCTACCGATGACTCCCATGTTTCTGTATTAAGTGTTGACGGCTCATACACAGATTGAAAGAAATGCGCGAACATTTTACATATCATTTCAGGGTCGCTTGATGAATTTCCCATATATGTTATAGTTGTCGGTATTTCCGGTTTGATTTTAAGTCATGACATGTAATTCCAAAAGTATTTTATGTTGTTAGTTAAACTTTGTTCCGTAAATGATATGTAATTGCCAAAGCACTTTCTACTTTCCTTATCAAATCTTCTTCGATACATGGAGAAGAGTTCATAATCAACAATATTTTTATACTTTTTCCACTTTACCCACGCTTTAGCTTTAGCCTTAAATATTCGTCGAAGGCTAGGAGTAAACCAACATGGAGAATTACTGTTTTTTATTACACTGACCGGTGTAAACAACTTTATAATTGAGAATAGTTTTTCATAAAATATATTTATAATTTCGTTAATAGAACCAATTAAAATGTCACACCAATTTGCTTTATTAATAGCTTCGTTAATATTTATGTAGTCAGCTTTTGCAAAACATAATTTGATTCGTGGTTGTCTTGGAATGGATATAAGTGCCGTAGTTATTTTGCTGAGAACATAGAAATATGGATGATGCTGCACCAGTGGAGACAGAGGCGAAGTAGGCGTCAGACAAGTACAATCAGTATTCGATATGAACAAATCCAAAGTACGGTTTAAATTATTTTTGTAAATGTTATGTTGAGTGGCATTCAGTAATGAGAGGATTTGAACGAGATATTTACCAGCGTAAACAGTGTCATTTCTAATTAAAGGTAAACAATGTTCATTACTTACTCCCCACTCAAGGCTGGGTAGATTAAAATCCCCTATCAGAAAATGTTCAGTTACATTATCACACAAAACTAAGTCGCAAACTAAGTCGAGATATACGACGTAAGTGTTCGAACATTGATTAGGTGGTATGTATACTGCGTTCACAATGCATTGCTTACCTCGGGACGCGCTCGGTATCTCAACAGAGACGCAATCGACAATAGGAGGCACGGGCCCCGATAGCGCGCGGCGCACGGGACGCAGCTCGCGGCGCACGGCCACCAGCACGCCGCCGCCTTCCTCCCTACCTGTGTTGGCACGATCCCGGTCGCATCGAAATACAATATATCTCCTGTCTATAAATTCACTATCTGAAATACTAGGAATTGACCATGTTTCGGTTAATACGATAATATCATAAGAATAAGTTAAGATGTTCATGTAAATGGTATTTAGTTTGGTTTTTATTCCACCACAATTCTGATAATAAAATGATAAATTACCTGCGAATTCGAATAATATTGCATATTGTGTATAGAATGTAGGTATTATATTCACATATTATGTTTAAGATATATCGTATTATGGATAAATATATTTTAAGAACATTGTAATTGTAATTGTAAGTTTCTTTGGAAACTTTGTAAATCATTGTTATTAAACAACAATAAAACGAAGTTATATTATAAGAATATAACTTATTTGAGTTAATCAGTAAATTGAATATAAGTTTGTTATTTCTGCACCGAGAAATCGATCGTTTCATTACGTAAAAACTATAAACTTTATTGTGAAATACTAAATATAGTATATAATAGACATAAATATCATACTGTATATAAATATTATATAATAATATTACTGATAAATAATAAATTATGAATAAATATTTGGTATTATGAAGTAAAACTATATATAAATTCTTATTCAATAAACACAATAATAATAAAAGTGTAAGATACTCTAAAAAAATTTGCACAAAGCAATTAACAGAACAGAGCAATTCGTGTAAACATTGTGACAAGCAATAATCTTTTTTAATTAGTAGTATAATAATATCAACTACTAGGTGATGAATTTTATTATCTAAGTTACTAGAATGGCTTAGAAGATTTAATTTTAAATAAGTCTTCATACGAACGAATAGCAATAACTCGGGATGTATCAGACTCGCGCACAAGAATGTTACCATGCTTAATCCAAGTAAAGCGAAAATTACACTTTTTAGCGGTTTCACGAGCACTTCTAAACAGTTGTTTGTTTCGCAATGTAAGATGTTCGTTTATGTAAACTCTGCGATTTTCACCATTAATATGCAAGTCATCTGTGTACAGACCTTTCTTCATTCGAGCAGCAGACAGTATATTGTCACGCAGAATCCGGGAACATAGTTTTACGACAATACTCTTGGGATGTGTGCTCTTTGTATCAGCATGAGGTACGCGGTGTACAGATACTATATCATTCGGACTTATGTTTTGTTTAATAGACGTTCCGATGTGTTCTACTATTTTTATTAAATTTTCATTGCGTCTCTCAGGTACGTTCTGAATTTCTATATTACATTGACGTGAATGTTGCTCCATTGACTCAATTTTCGCTTCCAATTGAGTAATTGCTTTAGTGTGTTCTTCTAGACATTTTACCTTCTTTTCTGTTTCAGCTAGACGGTTAAGACATGCCGTGGTCTTGTTGTTTAGTTCATCAAAATAATTTGACATTTGATTCACCGCTTGCTTAACTTCGTTGAATTCTTTTACAACCTTAGATATTATATTTTCCTGTCTGGCGAACCATTTGTCCACTTTGTTAACCATTGATTCCTTGAACTCACGTAGTTCTTTTAACAATGGATTGAGAGCACCTTCCATGTCAACACGAGCACGTCTAACTGTCACGCAATTTACGGGTGATCCATCGGTAAGAGATGTAAAACTGATATCTTGAGCATCGTTGGAATGTGTAGGCGACGACATATCCTTGTATAATAAAATAATATCGCAATATTTCTATTAATGTGAATAGTAGAAAAAATATATCTTATTGACAGCGTCAAATTTTTTCTTCTTTTGTTGTTAAAAACAATGTAAAAAACAAGAAAAGTAAGAAGAAGTCACAGCTGTATTTCAATATCTGAGGACAAAACAGGAAATTTTAATACACTTACGTACCTTCTCTGACTGGTTATGACTTCCGAATCCATTAAAATTTTAATTTAAACTATTGTTTATATTAAGCTATGATAGTATAGTTTATAGATATTATGTCTTTTTGGGTATATTAAATAATTTCATACCTTTGCTTTCGGTCCTCCTCTTGAACGACACTCGAAAATTTGGGGTTGGGTTTAATTTTTTATATTCTGTAGTGTTGAATAATGTTAAAAGTAATTGTATTGAATTACTGTCCAATATTTTTTCTTTGATCAGCTTAGAAAACATTTAAATACTTTTGTATCTTAGCGTGTATATATGAAAAAAAATCTATTTTTTTTCTTTAAAAGGTATAATAAGTTTCCGTTTCTTGTCACATTTTAGGATTCCACTTCAATAGTTTGTATTTTATAAGAAACTAAAAGAATAAATGTGAATTTTGTGAAATGAAACGTCCATATTTGTAGCTTATGTTACAATTATTATAGAGTTTAAAGCTAATATAAACAATTTACATCTAATTTAAAACCTAAACAATTATCTGATTCAACATAATGCAGTTAAAATTAATAATCAAAATAATTATTATATTATAAGTTTTTAGATTTCAACTATTACTAGAATTTGAAATTATTGATAATAATTTAATATATTATACTAACTAATTCAAAATAACATAATTTTATTTCATTTTACACTAAATATTTATATTGAAGCTTACATACTCGCATATGTAGTTAATAATGAATGAAACTCTTTATGATATGAAACCATGTACGATAAAATTTACAGCACAATAATTCGAGCTGCATTTCCAGTTTGCATTGCATTTAAATACTTAATACTTAAAATTATTAAATGCGTACATGTGTTTTATTCTGTTTTTACTATAAATAATGTAAATGTGACGAAATTATCTCTTAGGGTTTAAAAAACATATATATTTTGTATCAGCAGTCAGCATATTATGTTAATGTTTATTTTTTAACTAAAAGCTTATATTACTTTTTTAAAGCTCCGTTCTCCGTTGATCTTCAAGAACACAGCGTCTCGAAGAACTCTGTGTTAAGGCAGGCATTTATTTCTGTTTCGTTGTAGAGACTAAAAAGGCTGGCCGTATTGCATAATTCCTACGACAATTGATTCGTCTTTGATATTGTGACAATAAATTAAAATCAATTAAAAAAGTCATATAATATAGAAAAAACAAAATAATATATTGTCATATTGAAAATAAAATGGTCAACTGGGAAATAAATGAATAGTTTTCAAAAATTTTGTATCAAACTCTAACAATAAACCTGAATCTTTATATTGCAAATGTACGTTTATACGGTAATGTACGTTTGTTTTAGTTGAAGTATGCAGTACTTACTGTATCTTCTTTTCTTCCTTTCTTTAACTGTATGAAGTTTCATGTAATCTCGGTCTGTGTTCCCTATAAAACGTGACATGGGTAAAAGTAAACAACTTAGCTGGACAGTGAAGACATCAAAACTAAAGAGATGAAAAAAGTAACAATAGTACAACGCAAAACTATTTTTTAATTATATTCACAATATACAAAATATTTATGTATCTAGATCAGGTTCTACGTGTTTCAAGAAATAAAAGATAAAAGAAGTGCTTTTTTGGACTCTACGAAAAAAATATTTCAAACATACAAGCTTTAACACGTTTAAGCTTCCGTAATGAACTTAAGCACTTAAGCGTATAGTTATTAAATTTTAATTGCGTCAAATGAAACGCTCGTCGTAATGACGTTCCAATTAGAAAAAGTCAGCTTAGTCGGGAAAAATGTAATATTTATGTTCCTTTTTCATATTAACATTCGTTTAAATTGAACATGGATTGATATATTTTTAACTATAATATAATTTATTGCAAGTTGATCTTAATAAATGTTTGGATTTTAAGTTCATTTTTTTTGAATAATTAAAAACACCTCGGAGAATTGTCACTCAGATGTTGGAACAAGAGTCAAATGCAAGAGGCAGTATTGCCTGAGGCGACGTGCATCAGGACAAGGTTCCCGATTCTAGACACCTAGTATCTGAAAACCTGAATTCTGATTTCACCAATTGACTTTTTATACTATTTTGTTCTTTATTTATATAAATTTATAAACAATATTAAATAAAAGCTATTATTGTAACAGGCACACACTTTTAGTGTTTCTACCTTTACGCAACCCTTTCTACGTGATTCCGATTTGTACTTGGTCGGTTTTTTGTTATTTTTTAATCTTCGTTACCCAGATCTCACGTCTAATTTACTTGTAATACTGACATACTAATAATATTAACTAGTAAAACTATGTCACTCCGATTTATACAGATAGAGAGAGAGAGTATACAAAAGTAACCTTCGCACTGTGTTTCCCACTTTCTGCCTATTTTACGAGATATTCCAATATCATAATATTTCCTTTCTGTACATTTATTAAGTAGTAGAAATGTACAGAAAGGAAATATTGAGCTACGATGTTCTTCTACAGATATTTTCATGTAAATTAACACTCCCGAATACAAGAACTAATAGAATAGAACAGCCATTTTTTGTAAAGTAAATTATTCCACCATTTTTGTATGTGAAGTTATAATGTTAGCTAAGGATCAAGTGAAAATAAAATATGATTCTGAAATGCAATACTGATTCAAATTTTGCTTATCGAGCCACCGGAGGGGAATTCGAAACGTGTTTTCTTTTACATGGCTTTTAGAGTAATTTCATACAACACTTATATAAGAGTTATTGACTTTGCTGAATAAAGAAATCATGAATGTTATATGAACACTTTGAATTCGTTGCAAAACTCAATTAATTATTAACTTAATTTATGTAGACATCGCGATTAGGTTTGTATACTGGACGAATTACTTTGAATTTGAAAATAAATTAGAATTTGAAAAATGTAAGAATTAATAATATCATTATTAATTTAGATAAATTACGTCGCTATTTTTCATTTAAAGTCTTTTTTAGCTCATTCTGTATGTCGCTCATTGCAGGTTAGGCAAAAGGAAACCATAGGTAAATGGAATAAAGGGATAAAGAAACCCGTCAGCCACTTTTCGATTTTCATTGAATATTGAAATGCGTAAGTCAAAGCTACACTTTGCTTTAGTGCCAGAGCGAAAAATATAAAAATATTTCAATCTTCCCGAGTAGGAATCGAACCTACTAACTTTTATGTTAACAGGCAGGGTGCTCTACGGCGGTCTACTACGACGGTCCTCCAAAATGAAAATAAAAAAAATACTATTACAATATAAATAAATCTAAAGCTATTATTATAAAAATATAAATATACAAAAAAAATTAAAAAGATCCTAAAATTTTGTTCAGCTTCATTATTTGATGCGTCAGATCTGAGCTGAGTTAGTAACACATTCTTCTTCTTCTTCTTCTTCTTCTCTTTACTAATGGCGTTTCGAGCGTGCCAGTTGGGCACAATTCACTTCGCCAATGTCACGTTGAATGGAGAACACACAAAGGAGAATGTACGGTAAAAAGAGAGATATCATTACACAGTTGGAGTATGCATGTTTAAAAGAGATCCAGTTTAAATTCTTCACCTATAACAAAATCACAGATATCTACAATATATACAGATAATAAATGGGGTTAGTAATAAACAATATATTTACATGGGTGTTAGCTTATACTCTAATATTGTTATATTTAATATATTTACACAAAAATTTACACAAAGGACTAAACACAAACATTAACAAACATTGAACATTAAGGGGGCGAGGGACTTTAAGAGGGAGGACATCATAAATCAAAAAGCTAATTTGGGGCAAGAAAAAAGGATATGGGCAGGAGAACCGTCGTCTAGGCCACATTCACACAGTGAATGGTCCCTGACCCTGATCTTGGCAAGATGAATAGGTGTACATGCATGTCCAAGGCGTAAACGACAAATTGTTGAAATAACTTTCCGTTCTGCAAATTTTTGAGAGTAAAACCAAGGACGCTTTGGGATATCAGGTTGAAGAAATGCGTAATATTTTCCTTTCTGAGATTTTGACGTAGCCCAGTATTTAGACCAGGACTTATCCAAATGAGTTCTTGCAAGAGACAACAGATCATGAGCCGAATTAACAAAATGTTCCAAGGTACCACACTGGACAGCTAATTTAGCACAAGA
Source organism: Dione vanillae (assembly GCA_037178615.1). Taxonomy (NCBI): domain Eukaryota; kingdom Metazoa; phylum Arthropoda; class Insecta; order Lepidoptera; family Nymphalidae; genus Dione; species Dione vanillae. The sequence goes on from JAZFAU010000799.1 coordinate 29,484, forward strand.
GTCTGCAGATTCGTTCCCACTGATTCCAGAATGGCCTGGGATCCAAACCAGAGTAATATCCAAACCCTTGAGATGACATGAGTATATTTCTTCACGAATCCTTAAAACAATTGAAGATCTTAATTTACTTTGAAACGGGTTACCCTTTATAGCCATTAAGCAGCTTAGTGAGTTTGTTTAACGTTATGGGACTGTGAGAACAGGATTGCTTCTAATAAAGCAACAGCCTCACCTGTAAACACTGAGGACTCGGCGGTACATTTGAATTGTAAAATAATTTTGAATTTTGGAATCCAGCAAGCTGCACCAACACAGCCTTCTTTTGAAAGCTTTGAAGCATCAGTGTAGATGTGTAAGTAATTCAACCATTTTTCATTTACTGCCTCTAGAAATTTTGTGTTAGTGCCCGGATCACCCTTGGTCAAGCCAAGATCTGTGATGATTTGTGGAAAATAAACCAATGCATTGTATGGTGTACAATACAAAGGATTAGATGGAAAACGTGACAGAGGATTTGGAAGATTAGTGAACTTAAGGAAGCTATTAAGCAGGTATGGTAAAGGCTTATTACGGGGTAATAGGCCAGCTAGCTCAGTTAGCTTAGACCACAGAGGATGGGACGAAAGCTGCAGCATTTTACCCACAAATCGGTCTGCAAGGAATTGTCTACGAATAGACAAGGGGGGATCAACACATTCCACTTGAAGTGCGTTGGTAGGAGTAGACTTCATTGCTCCTAGGATAATGCGCAGGCATTTGTACTGAATACGATTAAGTTTTTCTGTGGCTACTTTGTTGAATGGGTCCAGAACAAATAAAGCATAATCAATATGACTACGGATAAGAGCACCGTACAGAAGCTTTTGAGTATAAGGATGTGCACCCCACCACACACCAGATACAGCTCTTAAAGCGTTAATGCCTTTTTCGCATTTTTTACTGAGATATTCAGCGTGCGCAATTCCGTTCAGTCGTTTATCGAGTACTATGCCAAGAAATTTCGCAGTATCCGTTACCTGAATAGGAGTACCATCATACATTATATGAAAATTTGGAGTACTCCTCTTTTTAGAGAATACCACAACTTGGCACTTTGCAATGGATAGTGCAAGGCCATGATTAAACAACCACTGATCAAGATAGTGCAAAGCAGAATTTAAGCGAAAAGTTATGTCCTGTACAGAATTTGAGCTGTAATAAAGGACGATGTCATCATCATATTGAAGGATGTTACAAAAATTGTTAACAGCTAATTCGAGGTCATGTGTATAAATGTTATATAACAGAAGACTAAGAGCGGAACCCTGAGGAAGACCTTTCCAGACAAGTCTGGAAGGTACAGTAAGAAGCGGGTGTTTAACAGATACCGTACGACCGGTTAGCAAATTACAAATGAAATGACTCATCCTCATCGGAATACTCAGCTGTTGCATTTTCTGCCTGAGCATTGGAAGATTGACATTATCATAAGCAGATGCAACATCTAGGAAAACACCTACCAAATACTCTCCTTTGGCAAAAGCTCGTCGAATGTCTGTAGTAAAAATACTGAGACTATCTACCGTACTAACCCCCTTTCTAAAGCCAAACTGAGAGGGAGCTAAGATATTTCTGCTTTCCATTATCCATTCTAATCGGTTTTTCAAAAGCCGTTCAGTAATTTTTGCTAATGTAGATGATAGCGCAATGGGTCTATAGGAATCCGGATCAGAAGGGCATTTTCCAGGCTTAAGGATAGGGATAACAAACTGGGATTTCCATGAACTAGGAATGTTGCCTGATTGAAATATAATATTAATCAAATTTAAAAAATAAAGTTTAGATTTTTCATTCAATTTTGTTATGAATGAATAAGGGACACCATCTTCGCCTGGACTAGTGTCTTTCAAATCCGTTAAGACGCTTTTGAGCTCTTCCAAAGAAAAGGGATCATCCATTTCCTCTGAAGACTCAATCGGCAACTCAAAGGACAAATCAGAGGGCGGAACGAAAGGAGGAGCCAATTTGTCAGCAAAATCGTTAAGCCATTTAGACGGATTATTGGAATTAGGACTAGGGAAACTGCTAAGAGATCGAAACCTCTTAACATTTGTCCACACAACAGAGGAAGGAGTGCGAGGATTAAGGGATTCACAGAAATTAACCCACCCAACTCTTTTCTTCTTCCAAATAAGTTTCCTGAAATTAGCATCGCTTCGTTTAAAATCAATATAATTTTCCATTGTCATACAGGCTGCGTATGACACCTCAGCAGATGTTCGCCGATTGACAGAATCAGAGCATTCCTGATCCCACCAGGGATTGGAAGGCAGCCGATTCTGAATGGAATGTTTTTTGGGGATATATAAGTCAGCTGCAGATAAAATGACAGAGACAAACCGATCATAGCAAAGAATGACATTCTCATAATTAACAGAATCAGGAAGACTATCCAACATGCGATCCACAGAGTCAGCATACTCATTCCAGTTGGCTTTTTTTAAGTTAAATTTTAGAAGCGGGTAAGTATTAAGTGGGGTAGGAAGTCGATTATGAATCGACAAAAGAATTGGGAAATGATCACTACCATAGGTGGAAGGAAGTACGGACCATGATAGTAAGGAAGCAAGAGAAGGAGATGATAAGGAAAGGTCAATAGCAGTCCTAGGATTCTGATTCGGATTAACCCTACGGGTCGGTGAACCATCATTGAGGATGCAGAGATCAACATCATCAATCATATCCACCAACGAAGGAGAGAATCCATCACAGTAATAACACCCCCACAAAGTGTGATGGGTGTTAAAATCACCCAGGATCAGCACAGGAAGAGGAAGCGAAGAAATAATAGACTTTAGCTCAAGGAAAAGGGAAGAGGAAGGATGAGGAATATAAACAGAAAGAAAGGAGATATTAAAGGCTCTCACAGCAACAGCATTAATCTGTTGACTGTGAGAAGGGAGAGGGATACGGGAATAAGGAGAGGAGTGCCGGATAAGGATGGCACTACCTCCATACCCATCATTCCTGTCCTCCCTTAGACAGGAGAAACCTGACACCCTGAATCGGTCATCAGGCAACAGCCATGTCTCCGAGATGGCAACAATAACAGGATTATATAGTGAAACAATATGAAGTAGTTCAGGCTTTTTAGGCCGAACACTTTTACTGTTCCACTGGAGGAAGTTCAGTGGAGCCATTATTAAGGATCTTGAATATCTTGAGTAGGTTTTGGGCAACGTTGGACGGTAAGGGAAGTTCATCGCAGGTTGAGATTATGCTTACAAGGGTTTCTGTAAGAGCAACTTACAGATCCTTGCAGGAATCAGTTGAATTATCAACACCCTGCCCGAGTGCACAACCATTGGGAAGGGAAGAGGAGCAATTACCAACTAGGGCTTGATGAGCTTGTCTATCAAATCCCTTTGCTAGAGGAGCGCGGGGACGGGGAGATTGCAAAACAGTTTTGCGATAGGACTTGGTGAAAGGAGTGGTATTAGATTTCCTTTGATGGGGAATAACATTTGTGTATATAGGAGGGGAGAACAATTCCTTAGCAATATCTGCATAGGAACGTTGGACAGACGGGAAACGGGAGGCTGCTTCTATGTAGGAAATGCATTCCTGTGACATAACAACTTTTATTGACTGTTGCCTTGCAAACTCAGGACAATCCTTGTCAGTAGCAAAATGTTTACTACCACAATAGAGACAATTTGAGTTCTCTTTAGTTTTGTCACATGCATCACCCGTATGTGACTGGGAACACCTATAACATCTTGGCTGAGATCTACACTGAGATTTTACATGTCCAAAACGACACCAATTAAGGCATTGGATTGTTGGGAATTTGTAGGGTTCAACAGGAAGAGAGGAATGATAGGAAAAGACCCTATCAGGCAACTCCTGACCACGGAAAGTAACTACAACCGACTGTGTCGGGATCCATGTAGTTACTCCCTCACTTACATTCTTTCTATTTAATCTCCTTGCTTTCAATACTAGTCCAGACCCAGAGGGAAATACCAAAGACTCAACTAGTTCATCCAGAGAAAAATCCACAGGAACATCCCTAATTATACCCATTCGAGTAATATTGAAAGTTGGAATAATCGCAACATATTTACATAATTTTAATACAGGATTATTTAAAAACAAATTCGCTGCAGTAGCAGAAGAGAACTGAACGCTGATCTTATTCCGACCAACATTCTTAACTCCATCATTAGTAATACCTGTAATCTTATTTCTGTGTAAGAACTGGCCGAATTTAATTGCTCTTATAGAGGTACCAGCTGCTGGGTCAGGTATTTCCCTCGACACGTACACAATGAAAGGGCCTTTATCGGAATCTATATAGGATTTCGGACTTTCAGTAAGGGACGGGTGAACATATAAATTTTGGATAGAAGGCGTCGCAGTATTGGGATCTATAATTGTCTTTTTTGCACAAATTACATTATTAGAGGATGAAGCTTCCCCTTGTCTTTTACGTGTTCCTGAAGACTCGGAATTATTACCACCAGGATCAGGGGGATCAGGTGGAGGGTCAGGATCCATAATGAAAAAAAATAACCTAAACTTACTTAAACTAGTCTAACCTAAATAAAACAACACAAATACTCACTACAAACAACCACCTTGTTAGAATGGAACCTTTTATAACACAAAACAATTTCCACTATAGTAAAATAGAAAGAAAAAACACTATCCTAATAAAAACTCTCACTAACACGTGTGTCAACCAAAACAAACGTCAGCGAAAAAAAAACTAATAACACATTTATTCCGTCTTCACCAGTAATAAAGCGGCTTTCGCCTACCGCAAAGTCAATTAACCAGATTTAGTGCTTGCTTCTATAGCTTCCTAATGTCTGTACCTAATTTCGAGTAGTGATCGAGGAGCAATCAACGTTGCTGTGAAATTCAAGTGGGAATGGATAATAGAAGTCAGTTATTAAGTTTTAAGATATACTTTGGATAATTACGTTTATTTTGTAGGAAGTTTGTGTGTACCGTGTAAAAGCATTCTTTTGTCTGCTTTCAAAGTTATTAGAAATAGTAGAAGTTATTTATTAAAATATGACACTATCGTCTTATTAGCTATATTCATTATGTATTAAGCATAGACATTTTAGTTATAGAAAAAAATTGTGAACCTGTATAGTTCACATTGAAGTATTCATTTAACTAAAATTGAAGTTGGCTAAAAGTTAGGATATTCCCTAAAGCTAAAATGTATGTCATATCATCATACTGTCAAAAGACAATGACTAAATAAGACAAATTGAGACAAAGTTCTGTTTTAAATATATAGAACACAACGTAAAACTAATTTGATATGACATCTCTCTCTTATGTACGTATTTTAATAATAATTATTTCAATAATAATTATTTCAATAATAATCTTGAAATGAATAAATTAAATGAATTTTGTACATATACTAATAAATAAAAAAATAACATAATCGTAATTGCAACCGTTTATTTATTTTACTCCATCATGCAAGGAATGTTTATTTATTTTCATTATATTCGGAGAATTTTCACTACCTTCACACTGGTAACTAGGATTAGACAATTTCTCTTAAAACTAGGTTCCCCTTGACCCATCTATATGCTAAAAAAATTACGACCAAAATATGTTTAAATACTGAAATTTTAAACTATAAGGGATGCAATATGAAAAGCTAAGTATTTAACCGCTCACTGTTGATACATCATAGTCGTGTGTATATTTGAACGTCACAGCACCGCAGTATTCGGTTAAATAAACCGGAATGCACATATGCAGTTTGCGAGTAATGTGTCTTGCATAAAATATTTCTACATATGGAGGAGCTTAGCATGGCTTTAAAATTGTTGATTTATGTTCAGTTTGTTGTGTACTTTGTTGTTTTGTAAATTTGTGTAAACTTGTTTAAGATTTATTATTGAATAATTATTCTAGGAAATATTATGTATATAATTTTTTCACCTTCTTTCGTAGATTTATTTAGAACATTGAGATCCTCAACTCAACACAATATCTTTTTCTGTCTAGTCTGTTATATTTAAAATACAGTCAATTGTAGCAGCTCTAATAATTTACCAAGTAAATTTCCCTAAAATTGAAACAAAACATTTAGAATGACAATAGCTTAAAAGCATTTACTGTGTTTAATTGAATAAAATCATATATTATTTATTTTATTTAATATTGTTTACTTTAATTAATATTGTTTTTATTTAATTTTATTTAATATTGTTTAACTTTATTGTTTGAGTTAAAACCTTTAACTCAAACAATAAAGCTTATGACCAATCTACAATCTATATATATAAAACAAACTCCATCAATGGGTAGAATCAGACTTTTCCCCATACAACTGCACGACGCGACTGACTTTATATTGTTAACTTATAATTTTACACCAAAACTGACTAAGGACATGGCACATAGTTAATTATATCAACTGCTGCTGCAACTAACAGAAGTTAGTTCTACATAATATTATTATTAATTAAAAAAAACTAAGGAGTATCTCTTCTTAAATACCTTCGAAACATATGATTCAATAACGTATTGTTCGATATTTTTCTTTAAAAAAATTCGAATCACTTCTGGTTTCTAATATTATTAGTTAACTATCTTAGTATTAACCGTTGAGTTTATTGCCGTCTCTTCTGAGCAAGACTGCCTTTCGAACCGATAGTTTCGACGTATTCATGTGAAGGTTCAAAAGTGCTTGTAAAAGTATATTTAATTGAAAAATATTTTAAATAGAGTAACAAAGTATATTGTGTGACATAATGTATTTAAAATATTTAAAACAAATTTTAACGTAATACATATTTTTAAAGATACTAGTGATTTTCTATGCAATGTCTTTATATTTCAAAAATTTTACATAGAAAGTCACGGGTCACAATACAACTTAGCAAGATATCCTAACCGTTTTCTAACTCGTTACTTGTGATTAGTTAGTTTGTCCTACTTTACCGTCTCTACTAAACTTGTACAGCGATATATGTGTGTATATACATGTACACATTATATACTATTACAATGTATAGTTATGAGTTGCTCTAACGATGATAAATGGATTAAGTTAAATTTTTATTGTGAATTCAGTTCGCACTCGCTGATTTTTTTACTACCCGAGTTTTTTAACCGGGTGTGGAAATATTATGAAGTTATTTGTATGAGTACTTTCGAAGATGTATATCAGTACTTTTTATTTAAATTCTTAGCAATAAATATAACCTTAAGAAAAGGACGAAGACTCAAATGTTAATAACAATGTAAAAAATGATTAAAAAAGGAAATCTTTAAGATGTAATTATACAAGCTTTTAACATAATTTGCTAAATTGTACATAGTTACAATGTATATATTTTCATTAATAATATTTGTATACATTATATTAAATTTAGATATAAGTTTAATTTATAATTTTCAAATTGTTGTAAATTCGTTCAAAGTTACGTTTTTCTCTTTTTATAAATTTTCTCAAGCTGGTTGTTTACAGTTTTTGAATACTAACATACGAAATATAAAGAAATTCTTGCAATAAATAAGATTAAAAGCTGTGAAAATATTAATCTTATTAGGAAATCACAGCTGTATTTCAATATCTGAGTACAAAACAAAAAATTTCAACACACTTACGTACCTTCTCTGACTGGTTATGACTTCCGAATCTTTTGAAATTTTAATTTAAACTATTGTTTATATGAAGCTATGATAGTATAGTTTATAGATATTATGTCTTTTTGGGTATATTAAATAATTTCATACCTTTGCTTTCGGTCCTCTTCTTGAACGGCACTCGAAAATTTGGGGTTGGGTTTAATTTTTAATATTCTGTAGTGTTGAATAATGTTAAAAGTAATTGTATTGAATTACTGTTCAATATTTATTCATTGATCAGGTTAGAAAACATTTAAATACGTATCTTAGCGTGTATATATGAAAAAAAAAACCTATTTTTTTCTTTAAGAGGTATATTAAGTTTCCGTTTCTTTTCACATTTAAGGATTCCAGTTCAATAGTTTGCATTTTATAAGAAACTAAAAGAATAAATGTGAACTTTGTGAAATGAAACGTCCATATTTGTAGCTTATGTTACAATTATTATAGAGTTTAAAGCTAATATAAACAATTTACATCTAAATTAAAACCTAAACAATTATCTGATACAACATAATGCAGTTAAAATTAATAATCAAAATAATTATTATATTATAAGTTTTTAGATTTCAACTATTACTAGAATTTGCAATTATTGATAATAAATTAATATATTATACTAACTAATTCAAAATAACATAATTTTATTTCATTTTACACTAAATATGTATATTGGAGCATACATACTCGTATATGTAGTCAATAATGAATGAAACTCTTTATGATATGAAACCATGTAAGATATATTTTACAGTACAATAATTCGAGCTGCATTTCCAGTTTGCATTGCATTTAAATACTTAATACTTAAAATTATTAAATGCATACATGTGTTTTATTCTGTTTTTACTATAAATAATGTAAATGTGACGAAATTATCTCTTAGGGTTTAAAAAACATATATATTTTGTATCAGCAGTCAGCATATTATGTTAATGTTTATTTTTTAACTAAAAGCTTATTTTACTTTTTTAAAGCTCCGTTCTCCGTTGATCTTCAAGAACACAGCATCTCGAAGAACTCTGTGTTAAGGCAGGCATTTATTTCTGTTTCGTTGTAAAGACTAAAAAGGGCTGGCCGTATTGCATAATTCTTACGACAATTGATTTGTCTTTGATAAATTAAAATCAATTAAAAAAGTCATATAATATAGAAAAAACAAAATGATATATTATCATATTGAAAATAAAATGGTCAAGTGGGAAATAGATGAATAGTTTTCAAAAATTTTGTATCAAACTCTAACAATAAACCTGAATCTTTATATTGCAAATATACGTTTATATTGTTTTAGTTGAAGGCTGCATACTTACTGTATCTTCTTTTCTTCCTTTCTTTAACTGTATGGAGTATCATGTAATCTCAGTCTGTGTTCCCCATAAAACGTGACATGGGTAGAAGTAAAGAACTTAGCTGGACAGTGAAGACGTCAAAACTAAAGAGATGAAAGAAGTAACAATAGTACAACGCAAAACTATTTTTTAATTATATTCACAATATACAAAATATTTATGTATCTAGATCAGGTTCTACGTGTTTCAAGAAATAAAAGATAAAAGAAGTGCTTTTTTGGACTCTACGAAAAAAATATTTCAAACATACAAGCTTTAACACGTTTAAGCTTCCGTAATGAACTTAAGCACTTAAGCGTATAGTTATTAAATTTTAATTGCGTCAAATTAAACGCTTGCCGTAATGACGTTCCAGTTAGAAAAAGTCAGCTTAGTCGGGAAAAATGTAATATTTATGTTTCTTTTTCATATTAACATTCGTTTAAATTGAACATTAATTGAAATATTTTTAACTATAATATAATTTATTGCAAGTTCATCTTAATAAATGTTTGGATTTTAAGTTCATTTTTTTTTTGAATAATTAAAAACACCTCTGAGAATTGTCACTCAGATGTTGGAACAAGAATCAAATGCAAGAGGCAGTATTGCCTGAGGCGACGTGCATCAGGACAAGGTTCCCGATTCTAGACACCTAGTATCTGAAAACCTGAATTCTGATTTAACCAATTGACTTTTTATATTATTTTGTTCTTTATTTATTTAAATTTATAAACAATATTAAATAAAAGCTATTATTGTAACAGGCATACACTTTTAGTGTTTCTACCTTTACGCAACCCTTTCTACGTGATTCCGATTTGTACTTGGTCGGTTTTTTGTTATTTTTTAATCTTCGTTACCCAGATCACACGTCTAATTTACTTGTAATACTGACATACTAATAATATTAACTAGTAAAACTATGTCACTCCGATTTATACAGATAGAGAGAGAGAGTATACAAAAGTAACCTTCGCACTGTGTTTCCCACTTTCTGCCCATTTTACGAGATATTCCAATATCATAATATTTCCTTTCTGTTCATTTATTAAGTAGTAGAAATATACAGAAAGGAAATATTGAGCTACGATGTTCTTCCACAGATATTTTCATGTAAATTAACACTCCCCAATACAAGAACTAAAAGAATTGAACAGCCATTTTTTGTAAAGTAAATTATTCCACCATTTTTGTATGTGAAGTTATAATGTTAGCTTAGGATTAAGTGAAAATAAAATATGATTCTGAAATGCAATACTGATTCAAATTTTGCTTATCGAACCACCGGAGGGGAATTCGAAACGTGTTTTCTTTTATATGGCTTTTAGAGTAATTTCATACAACACTAATATAAGAGTTATTGACTTCGCTGAATAAAGAAATCATGAATGTTATATGAACACTTTGAATTCGTTGCAAAACTTAATTAATTATTAACTTAATTTATGTAGACATCGCGATTAGGTTTGTATACTGGACGAATTACTTTGAATTTGAAAATGAAATAGAATTTGAAAAATGTAAGAATTAATAATATCATTATTAATTTAGATAAATTACGTCGCTATTTTTCATTTAAAGTCTTTTTTAGCTCATTCTGTATGTCGCTCATTGCAGGTTAGGCAAAAGGAAACCATAGGTAAATGGAATAAAGTTATAAAGAAATCCGTCAGCCACTTTTCGATTTTCATTGAATATTGAAATGCGTAAGTCAAAGCTGCACTTTGCTTTAGTGCCAGAGCGAAAAATATAAAAATATTTCAATCTTCCCGAGTAGGAATCGAACCTACTAACTTTTATGTTAACAGGCAGGGGCGGTGCTCTACGGCGGTCTACTACGACGGTCCTCCAAAATGAAAATAAAAAAAATACTATTACAATATAAATAAATCTAAAGCTATTATTATAAAAATATAAATATACAAAAAAAAATTAAAAATATCTTAAAATTTTGTTCACCTTCATTATTTGATGCGTCAGATCTGAGCTGAGTTAACACATTAATTCCGTCTTCACCAGTAATAAAGCGACTTTTGACTACCGCAAAGTCAATTAACCAGATTTAGTGTTTGCTTCTATAGCTTCCTAATGTCTGTACCTAATTTCGAGTAGTGATCGAGGAGCAATCAACGTTGCTGTGAAATTCAAGTGGGAATGGATAATAGAAGTCAGTTATTAAGTTTTAAGATATACTTTGGATAATTACGTTTATTTTGTAGGAAGTTTGTGTGTACGGTGTAAAAGCATTCTTTTGTCTGCTTTCAAAGTTATTAGAAATAGTAGAAGTTATTTATTAAAATATGACACTATCGTCTTATTAGCTATATTCATTATGTATTAAGCATAGACATTTTAGTTATAGAAAAAAATTGTGAACCTGTATAGTTCACATTGAAGTATTCATTTAACTAAAATTGAAGTTGGCTAAAAGTTAGGATATTCCCTAAAGCTAAAATGTATGTCATATCATCATACTGTCAAAAGACAATGACTAAGTAAGACAAATTGAGACAAAGTTCTGTTTTAAATATATAGAACACAACGTAAAACTAATTTGATATGACATCTCTCTCTTATGTACGTATTTTAATAATAATTATTTCAATAATAATTATTTCAATAATAATCTTGAAATGAATAAATTAAATGAATTTTGTACATATACTAATAAATAAAAAAATAACATAATCGTAATTGCAACCGTTTATTTATTTTACTCCATCATGCAAGGAATGTTTATTTATTTTCATTATATTCGGAGAATTTTCACTATCTGCACTAACTAGGAAAAGTGAATTGGGCAATTTATCTTAAAACTAGGTTCCATTCTCTCAGCATATAGCTAAAAAAATTACGAACAAAATATATTTAAATACTGAAATTTTAAACTTTAAGCGATGCAATATAAAAAGCTAAGTATTTAACCGCTCACTGTTGATACATCGTAGTCGTGTGTATATTTGAACGTCACAGCACCGCAGTATTCGGTTAAATAAACCGGAATGCACATATGCGTTTGCGAGTAATGTGTCTTGCATAAAATATTTCTACATATGGAGGAGCTTAACATGGCTTTAAAATCGTTGATTTATGTTCAGTTTGTTGTGTATTTTGTTGTTTTGTAAATTTGTGTGCACATGCTTAAGATTTATCGTTGTTTATATATTTTTTGTGGAATATGAATATATTATTAAAAACTATACGAACGCAAATAAATAAATCGTAATCGCAGGAAATATGACTTATATTCTTCCAATTGTGTTTTTTTTAAATATATATTTTGTATATATTATACAAAATATATGTTTGAAAACACAATTATATTTTGTAAATATATATTTGTTTAAATTATATATAAATATATATTGTATTCGGCGTTGAATTACGCCACTCAATACGCAATGTGGCGGAAAGTGGGGACGGAGGAAGCAGGGGCTAAGCAACGGAGTGTCTTAACACTAGGTTCTCACGGTCCCTGCAGTTCCCTCTGCCTGCCTGCCATGTGCGGGATAAAGCGTTAATAAAGCGTTAATAAAGCGTTAATAAAGATAAAGCGATAAAATGTTACATGTTCATTCGACGGTTCTAAAATGCTTGTATAAGTCAATTTGAATCATGAACAGTTTAATTGATAACCTTTTTTTAAATATAATGTATTGTATCTATATATCTAGCTCATTACTTTCGATTAGGTAATTTGTGCCTTTTTAGTAAGTTTGTCCTATATGGTACGGCGATAGATACTTGTAAGAATCATGGTACATTCGTTCTCCGTTCTCATTGACTTCGCAACAAGGCATAGCTACAGGAAGCGTGAACCTGTGTCTCTATGTTGATTCATTTGCATTTTTAGACAAGAAGTACTCTGTGTTAAGGCATACATTTATTCGTATTTTTCGTTGTAGAGACTCAAACAGGTTGACCGTATTGAATGATTTATACGTCAATTGGTTCTTTCTTGACATTCCGAGTATTACTTACTTACATAAAACTTATAGAAAATAAAGTGACCTATTTTTTTAGTAAAAAAAATTTTAAGGAAAAAATCGATGTAATGATGTACAGTTTTTAAAAAGTTCTAAACATGTTCTTTGTATAGTAAATATACGTTTATATTGCTATAATTGAAGGCTATATATTTAATGCATCATTTTATTCTTTCTTTCCATAATTATATAAAGATCTCTTTTTGTCAACATTAAATCTCATTCTATGTTGGCCATACAACGTAATAAAGGTAAAAGTAAACAACTGAGCTGGACAATAAAGACGTCAAAAGTAAAAGAGATGAAGAAAAGTAACGATAACATAAATGTAAATTGATTTTCTAATTCTATTCACAGTATATACATATTTGTTTGTCTAGCTAGATTAGGTTTTATCTTTTTAACAAGAAATAAAACAAAAGAAGTGCATTTTCGGACTCTACGAATAAAATATTTACAACATACAAGCTTCAAAAGTTTAAGCTTCCGTAATGAACTTAAGCACTTAAGCGTATAGTTATTAAATTTTAATTGCGTCGAATGAAACGCTCGCCGTAATGACGTTCCAGTTAGAAAAAGTCAGTTTAGTCGGGTAAAATATAATATTTATGATTCTTTTTGATATTCGTTTAAATGTAACATGAATTAAAATATTTTTACTTATAATATAATTTATTGTAAATTGATCTTTATAACTGTTTGAAATTTAAGTCAAATTAATAGTATAATTGAAAATATTTCTGAGATCTATCGCTTATCTATTCGACGAAAAGGGCAGTATTATTTGCATTACTGGTAGGCAATTTTGGTGATTTTATTTTTTATTTTTGATCTTCGTTACAGAGAACTACACTTATAATTTACTCGTAAGACTTATTAATACTATTTACTAGTAATACTATGTCACTCCGATTTATACAGAAAGAGAAAGAGAGTATACAGTATAAACCTTCACGTTCCGTTTCCCACTTTCCAATCAATTTTCGAAATATTTTGTATTAAGTGGTGGAAAAATACAATAAGGAAAAAAAAATAATATATTCTCTCCTAGTGGAAATCCAATCTACAACCGTCGCGTTCATAGTCATATCTTATACTACTAAGCTACAATGCTCTTCAGATATTTTCATTTGAACTAACACTCCGCAATATAAGAACTGAAAGAACCTATTCTTTTTTACATACAGACATTTTTTATAAAATAAACTCTTCCATTATTTTTGTATGTGAAATTGTGATGTTAGCTTAGGATCAAGTGAAAATAAAATATGATTCTGAAATGCAATACTGATTTAAATTTTATTCATCGAGCCACCGGAGGGGAATTCGAAGCGTGTTTTATTTTATATGGCTTTTATGATATTTTTTGATACCACAATAATATGACAGTTATTGACTTTGCTGAATAAAGAAATCGTAAATGTTATATAAACACTTAGAATTCGTTGCAAAATTTATTTATGTAGATATCGTGATTAGATTTGTATAGTGGACGAATTACTTTTAATTTGAAAATGAAATAGAATTTGAAAAATGTAAGAATTAATAACATCATTATTAATTTAGACAAATTGCGTCGCTACATTTAATTTTAAATCGTTTTTAGCTCACTCTATATGTCGCACATTGCAGGTTAGGCAAAAGAGAACCATAGATAAATTGAATAAAAAGTTAAAGAAATCTGTCACTCATTTTCCGATTTTCATTGAATATTAAAAAGCGTAACTCAAATGCGAAAATGATAAAAATATTTCGGTCTCCCTAAGTGGAAAACGAACCTGCTAACTTATGCGATAACAGGCAGGGACGGTGATATTGCACCTCGACGGTTCTCCAAAATGAAAATAAAAAATAATGCTACAATATAAAAAAAACTAAAACTATTAAAAAATATTAATGAAGAGCAAAATTTAACTAAAAATGTGAAATTATCTTAAAATTTCGTTTAGCTTCATCACTTGATGCGTCAGATCTGAGCTGAGTTAATAGCACATTTATTCCGTCTTCACCAGTAATAAAGTGGCTTTCGCCTACCGCAAAGTCAATTAACCAGATTTAGTGCTTGCTTATATAGCTTCCTAATGTCTGTACCTAATTTCGAGTAGTGATCGAGGAGCAATCAACGTTGCGGTGAAGTTCAAGTGGGAATGGATAATAGAAGTCAGTTATTAAGTTTTAAGATGTATTAGATTATTATGTTTATTTTCTAGGAAATTTGTGTTTTTGGTGTTAATTCAATTTTTCGCTTTCCATTCGGTTAATAGAGACATACGGAGTCATATATTAGAATCTAACACTATCTTCGTATTGACTAGAATCAATACATTTATGTATAGACTTTTTTATAGAAAAAAAATGTAAACCTATGCTCCATTGAACTAAAGTAGTTCTAGAAGTGGGCCAAAATTGTTATTATATTTATATATGAGAAATATCACAATGTGAATTGATTTGACGAAAATAAAAATTTAAGAATCAAAAAATACGAATTGAAATTCTGAAAAAAAGATATAAATAATATTGTATACATAAAAATGTATGTCATATACTACAATATATGTATAGCATATGTGGCATATCGTCGTACTGTCAAAAGATAAAGACTAAATGAGACAAATTGCTACAAGGTTCTCCCTTAAATAATTTTCTCTCTTCATATTTCATATATATTGTAATTATTATCATTATTATTCCTAAAGTGAACTTCAAAATTTGTATACAAATAAATAATAAAAATAGTATCTATAATCGCAACCGTCTTTTAATTTGGCTCTATCTTGCGAAGATTATTTATTATTCTTGAGACCAGTTAAATGTAATATTCCCTTGCAGTGTGCAGGTGTATACAAACTTGATTGTGACTGTGGCTTATCTTACATTGGTCAAACAAAGAGAAGCATCGGTGTTAGGGTGAAAGAGCACATCTCAGATATCAAGAATGGGCGTGTATTAAAGTCAGCTGTGTGTGAGCACTCCTTGAACAAGCCTAACCATTACATCAGGTTTGATAAACCTCATATACTCGCTAGGGAAAATAAATATATTCCTAGAATGATCCGCGAGGCTATTGAAATACAAAAACATCCTAATTTCAATAGAGAAGACGGTTGGAAGCTTTCTACCACTTGGGATCCACTTATAAAAATTTTAAAATCCCAAACACACCACACCAGAGGGCAGGATACAGTCAGCTCATTCTGCAGGAATCCAGGGCAGTACGCGAGGTAACTCAGGAACCGTTGGCGGTAGTTTGATATAATAATTGTATCAAATGACAGACGAATGCCACCTCAGTCTACCCGTGACCACGGACTACTGCAAAGTGTTCGAAACGTCGGGTTTCACTAAAAAATGATAATATACGCGATAAATCCGGTTAAATTGTTTTATTT
>JAZFAU010000800.1:0-32500 GCA_037178615.1 Dione vanillae
CACCATACATAGATGGATTGTATCAAGCATATAAGACTTTGGACGTAACTCAACGCAGCGTTTTATCGGAGAATAGCTCTCAGTGCCTCGACTGGGAATCGAACACACTACAATCGCTTTTACAGTGTAATAATATAAGTAAACAAGGATTTTTTATATTTAAACCAGAATCAAGCTTGGTTAAATCAATTGGTAACAAATGTGTCCAATTAAGTATGTAATTAGACTTTAATTGCAATTAGAGGCTATTGCTACGGTTTAACGATTGCATTCGCTGCTATTAACGTTTGCTACGTTTAAAATTAAATGTAGTTAAATATTAACAAATGTATAGTAGACAGCCACATAAAGATTAAGCTGTTAAAAATAGTGTTGAAGACCTTCATGGCACAGTGCAACATTTGGATATTAACGCGAAGGGTTGCAAGTTCGGTGCCCACGCGGGGTAATTAATAATGCATCCTGCATTATTTTCATTTTCTCTGACAACAAGGAAAAGCGCTGCGTTGAATTCCTCCAATCAGCTCAAAATGGAAAGTTGAGAACATAGTGAGTTAACAAGGTCTAAGTTTTAGGTCGACTTTACACCTTCTTATAATATGGCGAATATATTACTCTATTATAGTTTACCCTGATTTTATCAGGAGGTAATATATTTATCAAACTACCAGTAACGTATAACCATAATTAAAATGTAATAAAAATATATACAAACTAAATTAAAATAAAACATAACCTTTCTCGCATATTCGTAAAGCCTAAGAGCCTAAAACGGAGCTTACCTAGAGTTAAGGTACTCTGTTCTTAATTTCAAAGCATTCCGTATTCAGTTATAATAGCAAGGAAACTTAACAAATCATCAGAAAAAAAAACCTTTAAGAAACTTTAACATACGTCGTGGCACAGAGCGACTACCTATAAATGCAACGGTTTCTGGGTTGATTCCCATTCGGGGAAGATAGATATTTTACTTCTGTTTTCTTCGCTGTGGACAATAGGTAAAAAGCCGCATTGAGTTCCGCCACTCAACAAGCAATGCCTCGAAAAAGGCGGAAAGCGGGAACGGAGAAAACAGGGAGTAAGCAACGATGTGTCTAAACACTAGGTTCCTATTGGTTCCTGCAAGTCCCTCTGCCAACCCCGCCATGAGCGTGAAGACATAAAAAAAAAAGAATTAAAACCCATCATGTCAGTGTTAAGGCAATTCATACTAATCCCACTACGCTCGCGTACGACTCACACTTTACTTACATTTTCACTGACTTAACGTACCATTGATTGTGTTCTGATACTCATCCAATTACCTCAACATGTTCAGTCAAACTCGTGACAACATAATGACTGGTACTCGTATATGAACCTTGAACATTCAAACGTTACCATTAAACGATTTAAAACTGGCATACCTACCTTCTTTGGATTTGTGCCAGCTTGTTAGCTTAAAGGTCGCAAGTTTGATTTTGTAACGGCTATGTAAAGCTTATGGTTGAAGAGTATTGTGTATACAGTATTTTTATCGAACGATCGTTTCGTAATAGAATCTAGTGTTAAGACACTCTGTTTTTCGTACATTTATCCACACATGAAAATGGCCAATAATAATGTTAAATCGACGTGGTTATTACATATTATATGTATATTTTTTTTCGCCTTTATATGTGTATGTATATAAGTCATTTTTTAAAATATGTTTTTTTGGGCAATACCCAATTACTCTGATCTCTTTGCAGCATGAGATTCCACATGGGTTTTCTTAAAAGTATATTATCATTTGATAATAATTTAAATAAAGTTACATGTAAAAGTAGTAAAAGATATACATACATATAATTATATGTACCCTAACATTTGCAGCACGTCGCAGTCGCTAAATCACAATAAAATAAAAAATCCAGCAAATTTTGTGGAAACTTCCATAAACATTAAGAAGTCCAGACTTAAGATTGTCTCAAACTTAGTCTTATCTGGCTTATAAAGTGAACTTCTTCTAACTACGTAGTAATTACGACGACGTTATTGCGGTACAGTTATATAGTGTCTGACTTACAAGTATAGGTTCAAACCTTATTAAGGGAATTATTTATTTTATTTACACATACTGGTAAAATGGCGCGACTTCGGCCTTTTTAACACACATTTTCTCGAAATAAGGTTGAAGTAACAACAGAGTGTCTAAATTCTCTGTAATTATCATGCTATATATGTATATATTTTGTTTTTGTTTATAGGTCGAGCGTGGCTGTTGTTAATAATTTTGGTTAATTTATTGTATAAAGTTTGCACATTTACTTCTTCTTTTCGTGATTCTAGTTTGCTGATGCTAAACTCGAGCTTCGTCAAGTATGAGTGAATATCCTTATAGGTATTAAGTGGTTTTGGGTTAGTTTTGAAAAATTTTCTGCACTTTTGGTTGAACCCAGTATATACGTAGCTCTAACCAGGCGGTGATCAGATTTATATCCGAAGCCATGTAGGACCTCTATGTTCGTAATCATTTTTGGTTGGTTTGATAAAATGTAATCTATTTCGTTTTATATGTTGCCACAAGCGGAGAGCCAGGTCCATTTGCGATTTGCTTGTTTTCAAAGAATGTGTTCATAATGGAAAGTTTATATTCCATAGCGAATTGTATTAATTTTTCTCCTCTTGAGTTTCTGTCACCGTATCCAAATTTACCCATTACAAGGTTATGCTTGTTTTCTGTTTGTAATTTACCGACTTTTGCGTTAAAGTCTCCGATTACAAGGACGTTTCTGCTGGCCATGTCTTGAGCTGTCCGAAGAGATGCGTAAAAAGAATTAATTTCCTCTATTGAGGCTTTTTCCGTTGGTGCATATACTTGTATAATAGTAAGGGGATGGTTGTCGTATTGCATTTGTAACAGAGCTACTCGGTCTGACAATCCGCAGAAGCTTGCTAGATTGTTTTTATGGGTTTTCTTAATTAGAAAACCGACTCCATAAAGTCCGCGTGTTTCACCATTGTAACAGAATATGTACTCTTCGTGTTCTTCAATTGCGCATCCCATCCTTCTGACTTCTGCCAGTCCGAGTATATCTATTTTAATGTTTTGTAGAAAGTAGATCAGCTCGATGAATCTGTTTGTTGTAGCCAAAGATCTGACATTGAGTGTTCCGATTTTGAAAGCTTGTTGTGTTAGTTTCGTTGCTTGAAAGGAATTTACTTTTCTTGCTGGAGGGTTGTGGTCGTATTCCCCCACGGGGACCAACCGGGTTGGGGGAGAGTATTCGTTCATCATTGTGTTCATGTCGTGTTTTTCTATTTGTTCCAGTTTCCAATTTCCGGTAAGTAATTGCTATTGCTTGGATGTTGTTGGGGTGGTGGAGAAAGAATGGGGCCGGTTCCTTAGCTTCTCAAAAGCGTTTACTAAGTTACCGTTGGGTGCGTTTATCGTTAGTTGTTTCTTTGGTTGTACATTGTCTTGCGGTGAGGATGATGTCCCTCTCTTTCTTTTGTCTATGGATCGTGGGTTTTCTTTAACAATCAATTTGTCGTGTTTAATATATGCGTAGTTTCCTTTTTTTCTTTCTTCCATTAGTTTAGGTTGCAGTGATTTCCTCATTTCTAAAGTTTCCTTTGAGTAATCTTCTGTAAAATGCAATTCTTTTGACTTTTTTTTGTTTCTCATAATTTCCTTTTTCTTCCACTCGCTAACTAGTGATAAAAGCGTAGGTCTCGCTTTCTCGTTTTTGTTTCTTATTCCAATGCGATGAACTTTGTTTATTTCATACTCCTCTATGTTTATGTCCAATTCGTCTAAAAACAATTTTCTTATTGTTTTGATTAGGTCTGATGTTGACTTCTCCTTTTCTGTTAATCCGTATATGATTATATTGTTTCTCCTTTTCTCTCTTTCTAGATTTTCAATCTTTTTTTTGAGGTATTCAACGTTAGACTTTAAATTTTTGTTTTCTTCTAGCACGGGCTTTAATTTTTCTTCCATTTTGTCTAGAATTGTGGCAGATAATTCCGAAGTTTGCTTCTGCATTTCAATTTTTAACTTGTCGAATAATAATTGAAATTGATCTTCCATTTTTATTTATTTATTATTATTGTTATTTGTTTATTTATTTAATTAATTTATTTATTTTATGTGATAATAGTGTCACTATAATTTTGTATCTATTTTTATTGTCTACGTTTTGTTTTTATTTTGCTGCTGGTAACACTGACGCTGTCAGTTGTCAAATGTCAGCTGTTCTGGTTTTGACTTTTATAACCGTTTTGTTTGTTATGTATATATAATATCTGACCTTTGGTTCCAGTTGATGTTGTCCTTCCAATTTTCGAAAAGATCCCGCACATAAGTTGTTGTTGAATATTAGCAAACCTTTGTTGCGCGTAGTTTTTTCATTTCAAAGTGTTGTAGTTGTAAGAATGTGGCTTTAAACTATTATTTGTGATGTATTTACACGGAGCGTCAACACAAGGATGTTTACCGAACAAGTACCGGAAGCGGAAGTCAAGAACAAAAGCACAAGAACCATCAACACTATTTTTAGCGAATCCACCCAAGCCCTTATAGCGAGACGAACTGAGCTTATAAAGAAAACACAAAAAAACAAAGAAGAGAGAGAAGAACTGAGCAGACTATTTAAGATTACAAGTAGGGCAATCGACAAAGACTACAAGGATCATAGATCAAAAATTATTGAGCAAAATATAAAAGAATACCAGAGCACAAAAAAAGCATACAGAAAACTAACAGCGCATAAAAACTGGATTCAAAATTTAAAAACAAAATCAGGTACAAGCAAGACCAGACAAGATGTCATAACCTGCGCCACAAGTTTCTACAAGGAATTGTATGGAGAAACACCACATCGCAAGATCACAAATTGCGACACAGCAAATAATACAAAACCAGAGAACACAACAGAATTAAATAACATAAAAACAATAAATTGCATGGAAGTCACTACGCACATACAAAAACTCAAAACAGATAAAAGCCCCGGCCCTGACGGTATACAAAATGAATCTTTAAAAACAGGAGTTGCGTTCTTAGCTCGTCCACTTGCAAGTCTCTTCAACATGGTCCTCAGCACTGGGAAGATACCTGAGCAATGGAAAAGATCCGACATAGTACTTCTCTATAAGAAGGGAGACCCTACAGATATTGCGAACTACCGTCCTATAAGCTTGCTACCAAGCATCTATAAACTGTTTATGTCAATTCTACAAACAAGAATAAGCCCAATAATAGATAAGTCGCAGCCGGTGGAACAAGCCGGATTCCGTCCCAGCTATTCAACAACAGACCACTTACAAGTAGTTCAACAAGTGATAGAGAAATACAACGAATTTAACAGGCCACTCTATATCGCCTTTATCGATTACACTAAAGCATTCGACACAATTTCCCACGATGCCCTTTGGGAAGCGCTGAACAAATACAAGATAGACCAAACTTATATAAGAGTGCTTAAAAACATCTACGAAGGTAGCGTAAGTCAGGTGAAACTGGAGACACGTGGTCCAGATATACCAATTCGCAGAGGAGTAAGACAAGGAGACCCTCTCTCACCTAAGTTATTCATAATAGTTCTACAACACATCTTTGACAGCATCAAATGGAAATTAGAGGGATTGAGAATTAACCGAAACCGACTTACCCACCTCAGATTTGCGGACGATATAATTATATTCTCCGAAACAAAGAACGGGCTGGAAAAGATGATAAACGACTTGAACATAGAAAGTGAAAAAGTTGGTCTCAAAATTAATGAGAGCAAAACGAAGATACTAACAAACAGTCACACAAATACGATAACATTGTACCAAAATCCGCTCGAATACGTTAAAAAATTCATATATTTGGGAAAGCAAATATCATTCGAAAACCAGAATGAAGAACAAGAGGTGGAGCGTCGAATTAATTTGGGCTGGAAAAAGTTTTGGTCTTTGAAAGAAATCCTAAAAGGAGATTTCCCACTTAATCTAAAGAAAACAGTACTAGATACATGTATTCTACCTACAATAACCTATGGATGCCAAACATGGACGTACAATACAAAAATAAAATCGAAGCTAGTGGCATGTCAAAAGGCAATGGAGCGAAGCATCTTAAAAATAAGAAAAATTCAAAGAATAAAAAGCATACATATAAGAAAGAAAACTAAAGTTATAGATGTCTTAAATTTCGCACTGAAACAGAAGTGGCGATGGACTGGCCACATAGCAAGACTTTCCGATAAAAGGTGGACATTAGAAGCGACTATCTGGGAAGGACCACCAGGCAAAAGAAATAGAGGACGCCCCAGAAAGAAATGGATCGACGACATAAAATCAATAACAGGGAAGGAATGGCGAAAGAAAGCAATAGACAGAGAAACTTGGAAGCGGCTGGAGGAGGCCTATACCCTAGAAGGGGTTCCAATCAACGAAGAGGACGACGAGGACAACACTTGATAATAGTGATTTTTAATATTAGTATACAAGCAGCAGTGAAAATTATCAATAACATGTTCAAATAATATAAAATAAAATTAAAAGGAAAAAAAAAATCAAATATATATAAAAAAAAATAAATTCTATGAAACAAACTAGTGTTGATTGGAAATAAATGGGCTTTATTATTATTATTATTATATGTATATATAGCATTTTATACATAAATCTGAAAAATAACTAAAAGTTTTTTATTACAGTTAATTACAATTTAAAATTCGATAGACAACTATGGATAATAGTAATAAAAAGGAAAGGGGAACTCCCCACGCATTTAAATCTACCCTCCTTTAGAAAGTTACCGCTAGTTTTCAAGGTCTCCAATTTGGCAAAGCGCTGAAACTGTTCTAGAAGTATACACTCAATTTCACTTGGCTGTGTAATTATAATTAGTTTCTAAGTTTCTTTTGAAGGTACGACTAATAAATTGTTATAGTTAATTACTCATTTTGCTATCTTTTTTCTATGAAGGCTCTTAATCTATATTACGTTGTATAAAAACAAGGCTATAAGCCGTCGTGGCGCCGCGGTGGAGCGACTGATTGCAAATACAAAGGTTGTGAGTTTAGTTCTTACTAAAGAATATTATGTCCTAGACTACAAAAAATATGATCCCAGAAAGTTCAAATGTTATTTTTCAAATGAAAAAAGTTACTTCACTCATGAATTCGTTTTTTTTTAATTCATTGTGAGTCTTGAAGCAACGCTTGGGACTTGGATGAGCTACATGTTAAATGGTGGAATTAAACGCAGCGCGTTTTTCTTTGACAGAGCGCAGAAAATGAAAAAAAAATCCATCTTCTCCAAGTGAGAATCGAACCCACAACCCGTCGTGTTTACAGGCATATGGTCCGTCTCTGCCGCAACGTACTCGTATATATAAAATTTGAACCCAATCCCCTTTCAGAAGCGGCAACTAGACCACATCATCAAGCTCCACTCTACTCATCCACCTGCCACAAATTGATTAATTATTACAATAATTATCAATTGTAATTAATCACGTTCACACGAACGTGTCTCTGACAAAGGCTTTGAGGTGTTCACAACCCAATTGATTTAAAGCAAATGTATGTATAATACATACTTACAAATAAACATACAAACATACATATATATAAACATGCATACGTTGTATATGTTATATGTTGTATGTAAATTTGTGTCCTATACGCTATGAGGTTGATTCTAACGTTGCGTAGTAATGCGCTTGATTTGACACCGGCATTTGTAAATTTATTTGTCACTAGGTAAGCTTACATTTATTACATGTAACAGCTTCTGGGAAAGCGTGGCGTTGAGTTACGTCATACAATATATTGTCATGAAGGAGATGTACAGCAGAGAGTAGAGTGTTTTAACACTATCTACTCTATATCAAGTTTATAAGTATAATTAATTAGTATTAAAATATTCTCATTTTTTGGATTTTGGCTAGAGAAGAAGATAAACGAGTGAAAAATCGAAAATACCTTTTGTTTTAGTGCCTTCGTTGCGCGTCTGAATGTTAACGCGACGGTTGTGGGTTCGATTCCCAATCGAGGAAACATCCACCACTCATCATGCAAAGTCTCAAGATTGGGTTTCTTCCGTCCAACATTGGGTTCCCTTCGCCTATTCTATTATATGTGCCTATCTTTTATACAAATAAAGGCTTTGTGATATATCGCAATGAGTTTCAACTCATATTACGAGTATATCTAACCAAATAAAGGTACAAGTACAGTAAATTCAAGTATCCTTAAATAACGTTTAAAATAACGTTTGCGTGACAATCAGTTATTTAACAAGTGTATTCAGGGCTTATAGGGTATATGTATTGCACTAAGATTATAACACATAGATCCGTGAGCTGCAAATATTACTTTAACGTAATAAAATTTTTCACAAATTTTCTATTTATTTCATGAAAATCTCATATTTATTTTCAATTTCTTATAAACCTTTGGGAATTTCTTTATTTATTATATTCTAGTTCAAAGCAACATTACTACGTTATTTATGAGTGGCTTATACTCGTAGAAACTTGTGCTAGGTCACTCCGTTCTCTGCATTCTATACAATTCAAGGCAGCGTGTTGGGTGGCGGAACTCAACGCTGCACTTTGCCTTGCCAGAGCAGTGTAATGTAAACAATTCATTTTCCCAAATCGCGATCGAAAATATTTTTTTATTATTATTTTGTTTCTTAATATACTTCGTTTCTATTTTCTTTGCTCTGGCAACTAAGCTAAGCGCGGCGTTGAGTTTCTCCACTCAACGCGAAATCTCGAAAACTTCGAAAACGGCGGAAAATAGTGAATGGAGTGTCTTAATACTAGGTTCCTACAGTTCCTGCAGTTCTCTCCGCCTACCCTGCTATTAGAAGGATAAAGTGTGAAACCAAAAAAAATAGCTTAAACTCACTGTACTTTGTCTCGAAATCTATTAAAACAGAAATTGTTCTAGTAATTATTTATAAGCAACAATGTTGTTATCTTATTGGGAAAATTTTATTCTGCAACCGTATTGCTGTAAGTGGAGCTTTAGAAATATTAATATAAATTAATTACATTGTACCAAATGAGTGTTTTCTTTTTGTACTTACAATGTATTTAAGAGTTAAAATATATTTTTAATTAACTTTAGAAACATGTGTTTGTTTAATTGTACCTATTAGTAGAGATAGCTTCACGCTTTATCCCGTATATTGCAGGGTAGGCAGAGGGAACTGCAGGAACCGTATGAAGTTAGAGTTAAAACACTCCGTTGCTTAGTTCCTGTTTTTTCCGTCCCCACTTTCCGCTTTTTTTGAGGCAATGAATGTTGAATGGCGGAACTCAACGCCGCGCAATATTAATTTTTATATTTTTCCTCGTCTACTCTCTTCTCTATACTCTTCCTTCTGCTACGTAATCAATTTTTAAAGCTTATTGTATAATGAAACTAATTTTCTAATTATGTAATTCCTAAGTTAGTTATGTATACATACATATATATGTATATATCTATATATATGTATATATCTATATATATATATATATATATATATATATATATATATATATATATATATATATATATATATATATATATATATATATATATATATATATATATATATATATATATATATATATATATATATATATATATATATATATATATATATATATATATATATATATATATATATATATATATATATATATATATATATATATATATATATATATATATATATATATATATATATATACCCTCGTCTCGTTCTTCTACACCTATACAGAGGTGAAATTTATATATTTTTGTCGATCAAGTTGTATTTAATGTGATAATTTTTATGTATATACATACCTACATATATATATATATATGTAAGATATACGTGCGGTACGATTACGAAGATCGAGACCTTCGTAATGCACAGTGTGCGATTAAATCATTTTCTTTTTTCTTTTTTGTCATAAAACCAAGCCCTAAACTCCAGCATTCAACAAGCAACATCTTAAAAATTGGGCCGAAAGCAACCTACAAGGTTTCCTAAACAAATAATCACTTTCACTTAATAACGAAGCCAAATTCTACCCAATATATGTACTAAATATAAATGTACCATTGTCTCGGATAATGGCCTACAACGACCTAGAGTCCCTCAGGCGAGGCTGAGGGCGAGGAGTCAAACACTTTACTCAGATTGATCATTATTCACGTTTCCACTTCAATTCATATGCAAATCCAAATTACAACGCTCCGTAGAACATTTTAATAAATGCTTAATGGAAATTACGCAAAGCCGTGCCCGAATCGTGTATTTGTACAAATAGGACAGCTTTTCGGTATTATTTCTATGTTCAACAAATGGAGACGTCGCATCAGCATAGTTGTGTGTTATTGAAAATCGTGACGGTTGTAAGTTCAATATTTATTCAGGGGAGAAATTAATTATTTACATTACGTGGCTCTAAGAAGAGCACCATCGTGGCATCTGCCTGTAAACTGCGACAGTTTGCGTGTTCTATTCCCACTCGAGGAAGATGATTTTTGTCATTATCATTTTCTTCACTGTGGCAACTAGATAAAGCGCGGCGTTGAGTCCCCCAAATCAACACGCAATGCCTCGAAATCACGGAAAGCAGGGAACGGTGTGTCTTAATACTAACTTCACAAGGTTCCTGCGGTTCCTTCCGCCTATCCTGTTATAAGCGGGATAAAGCGTGAAGCTAAATAAAAGGAAACAAAAAAATCTTTTTACGTCGATTCCGCGAAAAGTGGAAACCAGAACCTGGAATATTTTTAGAAAATGCCCCAAAAATTTTCCATCATCAATTCTGCACAAACCAAGTTCGTCATTCGGAACTTTTCATATAAAATTCCCCTTACAAAATAGTCTTGCTTTATTAAACTTACAGCTGCAAAATTCAAAACACGATATTGTTATTGTTGTTATAGCTTATATTATCATAGATAAATATTGGTCTTTACTTTGTTAGCAGTTCATCCTCTAGAAGTTGATAAAGGACATGTTGTTTTGGGACAACGATTTCATGTCAAAATTTATTATAAATTTACGGGTATTAATATATTACTGTCAGTTAATAATAAATACTGACTTAATATTTATGGATTTAATTTAGAAACATCTAATATGAGAAAAATAATTTAATGTATATAATGTTACCAATCTTCTAACTTGGTAAGACAAATTGCATAAGAGGATCCGATAAAAGAGAACACAAACATGCTTCATTATTAAGAGATATTGTGCTTTGAGTGCTGGACCCTGGTGCTTGATCTTATAACTAGAGAGACAAAAAGAAAATAATTTAAACTCATAGCTGTCTCGTTTAAAGACACTGCAAGAGCATCGATGATCTTTGTAATTGTGCCACACGTGTATCTTACAAATATTTATATGCCTGGTAAAAAAATAACACAGATAGTCGTACTGCCCAAAAAAAGATATGATATCCAAACTTCACAATCCTAGTAGGAAAACAAACATATAGATAAAGAAAAATATTTTTTTCCAGGTCGTCGTAATGGGCAGCAGTACCACTTCCGATAAGACCATTAACACAAGCACTGATTCTGCCGCCACTGCCCTCACCTCCATAACTGGAACAGATGAGTCTATGGACGCAGAGCCAGACCTTATCGACGCTGATCCTCCTCAAGCTCCAGAACCTCAACGAGAACAAAACCCCCCAAGCACAGCTCCCCCTCATTATCATAGACCTCAAAACAGCTGTGAATTTGATCCTCCAGCCTATGCCACTCCTCAATCAGCTACTGATACCATAGAGTCCCCAAGACCTGGTCCAGCAAGATTTGTATTTGATGTTCCTCTCCCAGATCCCAAGAAAATTGATAAACCTCGCAACAAAACAAAAGTAAGTCAAACGAACGTGGGCGGGCCTTCTACGTCGATCCAGATACCCTATGATCATAAAATAGAACCACCGAAAAGTCCAAAAGCAAATCAAGTGAAATATGAAACCCATTTTGATTTTGAGCCAGAAACAGTGAAAAGACGAGGTAGTGAGCCAAGAATGAAGAATAAACAAAAGTTAGATAAACAAGATTATTATAAAGATGAAGTTGCGAAACTGAGAAGGCAGTTAGAAGGTACGGAAGTGTTCACGACGACTCGGAGGCGGTCTTCAACACACCAACATTCTGTTCCACCACCATCTTGTTCAAGAAGACAATCAACAGGTATCGTCACTCACTACTTTCCGCCTGAGATTATGTCCAAAAAAGTTTGTTATCATTCCAAAGAAACTAAGGTTACTTAATTAAAGGTGAACAAATATAACGACAATTTCTTTTAGAGTTAGAGTTGAGGGTAAAAATCTAATTTTAGTACCACTTTTTACAATTTGTTTTCAATAATAGAAAATAAATGACTTTGACGAAGTGATTTACCATGGTTTAAAAAGATGATACATGAGATTAAATACAAGGTGTGCAAACAATAAAAACAAATAGGCAGAAAATTTACGTTTTACGTAGGTACGTAGATTAAATTACAGCAACATCTGATCCGCAATTTCAATATTTCTCGACATGTTGGTTCTTACATAATACATTTACATAATAAACAGTAAATAAAAGTAATTTAAGGCGAGTCTTTTCCTGGAGAAACTTTTTACCTTAAAAATAATGAAAAATACTTTCGATTATATTCTGGTATTACAATATATTATAAACTGAGCTGAGGTAGAGTGCTTAAAAAGACGGTCTTTACGTAAAAAATTCTTCTTAAAAAGGAAACAGAATTACCTTTAATTAGTTTTTGGAATAATAAAACCATGATATTATATCTTTAGGATCGTCGTGATACAAAGGCTAAGCGCGTGCCCGTAAACGCGATCGTTTGTAGATTCGATTCCTACATAGGGAAAATGAATTTTTCATTTCTATTTTCCTCGCTCTGGCAACTAGGGAAAGTTCGGCGTCACCACTCAACACGCAATACCTTGAAACGGCGGAAAACGGGGAAAGGAGTGTCTTGACACTAGGTTCATACGGTTCCTGCAGCTCTTTGCCTACCCTACAATGTGCAGGATAAGCATGAAGACATTATTTTATTATTATAACAAAATGTTTTTCTTTTTTGCCAAAATCAAACATATGTATCATTAGTTCATTTATAATTTCCATATTTCATATATGTATATGAATAACAAATGGTATGTAAAATTTAAAAAAAAAACTTATAAACATAGAATATATGGCATTTGCAGATTTTTTAAGAAAATCTCTTTGTTTCTTTAGCCGCGCAAGTCCACGTCACAGCCAACCCATTAGACTCAGCATCATCAATGCCAGCGGGTAGAACAACGATTGTAGTCCAACAACCTTCTCTTTCTTTGGACTACGGAGGCTGTTCCACAATCTTGGTACGAGATGGAGAAGACGGGAGAAGAACGAGTAGAGTATGCAGTGACCATATACAGCAGCTCCTGGACGTCACCAGCCAGTTCACTTCTGAGGATCTACATGAGTTTGATAAAAGGTAAGATTTATAATTTACTTTTTAGTTGTGGTTTTTTTAACGCAACATTTACTTGCTCTGTACTCTTTTTAAGTAATAATTATTTTGTGTTCTTATTATAAATATTAATTATGTTACTGTTGAGAAGAAACAACTTAGCGTTCCATGGATTCACCGTGCGGGTGCCGGGCCCATCGTGTTGTAGGAAGAGGAGCTCCGAGCAGCGCTTGGGACTTGCGACCCAAGTGTAGGTTTAAAGGGGCCCTTTTAAAATGCGTTAACGCTCACCTTCACTGTCCGAGCTCCTCCCACTACCTAACCAAATTTTAAATGATTCTACCAAAGCCGCCTTCGAAGTGCGTTCTAGAAATGAATTTGTGATAGTTCTAGACAGGCCGAGATCTTTTAATAAACTATAGAGAGATTTCGCTGTTATACCTCTCGCTCCTACTTCAACCGCATATAAGCTAGCTCTAAACCTATTCCTGGTCAGTTCGTTTGTAAGATCGAAATACTTGTTGAGTTTAAGGTGGTGACTTTTCGAAAATTTGTTTCCCACGGAACTGTAAGTTCTACCAGTACTACGCGTTTTAGGCTTCGAGAATATAGAAAAATATCCGGTCTGGATGACGAAACACAAATATCCTCAGGGATTTTATACTGTTTCTCATACGTGTCCATCACAAGTGTCCAATCAGAAGCTGGATCTAATATGGAGAAAGGCTTTTATATAGGTTTTTTATGAGAACCTTCTTTCACAAACTCTATTGAGCGTTTGCTGGTTGTTATGTTTCTCTGTGCTCTTGCTACTGAAAGACTAACGGCTTCACGTATGATTTCCAGTACTTTGTCATGGCGCCGCGAGTAATGACCACTATCCAAGAGTACCCTACACCCCACCAGCATATGTTTAGCTGTCCCCACTGCCTCTTTACAGATGTAGCAAGATTTATCGGTAGCTTTACCCCATCTCACTAAATTACTTTGATCTGGAAAAGTCATTTGGAACGCATTTAGGTAGAATTTTAACAGTACTGGAGACCAGTCGTGAATTAGGGTGCGCCATTTTAAAGCTAAAGGGATACAGAATTCTCCTATAGTTAGCCACTCATTTTGCATTTCTAAGCCCATTGCGTGCACCTTATACTTATCGTTCTCGTCTTGCCGAATAAAAGATTTTATTATGTCTGTGTCTTGGACTTTCCTCTTTGATCCTAACCCTACTTTACTAAATTGTGCTCCTATCATAAATTGCTTATGGAATTTAAGTCTTGACTCGAGCTCTGGGACACTTCTGTCTCTTGGAAGTGAGGTAACAATCTCATCCCGTGATTTTCCCAGAATATGTGTTTTGGCGACTCTTAGATGTTTATAGAGCTCCGATGGTTTCTTTAATCTCAACCCAAAATTATTTTTGTCTCTAAATAAGGTTGAGGTGTCCGCCGATTGCGCTAGCCCAAGCCAAAACTTCAGCATCTTTATGACGCTTGCATCTAACTTTGCCAAGAGAGTTTTATTAAAATCATATACGAGGAAAGGCCAATTCAGACGTGATATTAGAAAATTGTCGTAAATCCAAGCTTTCTTGACATTACTTATAGGTTGATGGTCTACCTTTTCAAGATCCGTCATAAAGCTGTCGACTAGTACATCTAAATATGGAGTTCGGCCTTTGTAATCTATTTTCTTACCGAGAAATTTAAAAGGTGCCGCCTCGGAAACTACAGCAATGCTTTCACCGGCAATTTTAGTCCCGGATCGTAGGAGGTATATTTTGTGTCTCGTCGTCCCAGACAAAGACAGTGACACTTACTAGATTTTGTCCTCATTCCTTTTGTCCACGTGCAAGATTCGTCTACTTCATCCAATAGCAGCTGGCATTGCTTTGGATTTCTAGTGAGTATCGCAAGATCGTCCGCAAAAGCAAGAATAGATTCCGTGTACTTGTTATTGAACTTAAACCGATAACCCCATTTTTTCTCGTGTTTAATTAGAATATCTAGTAAAATATTAATAACGATATTAAATACTATTGGGGATAAACAACAACCCTGAAAAAGACCTACATTATAGCCTAAAGGTTTTGAATGGCCGTCTTTTGAGGTAATAACGAATTTTAATTTTGAATAGTATGACGCGATTATGTTGCTTACTATCGTAGGAAAATTATACCATTTTAAAGCGAACATCAATAGATCGTGTTGTACTGATCCAAACGCGTTTTCTAAATCTATCCAACATACCGTAACTTGTCTCTCATACGTTCTGGCGTCTTTTAAGCTAGCAGTTAACAAACTATTATGTTCCAGGCATCCAGAAGTTCCGGGTAGAAACCCTTTCTGGTAATTCGGCCTGAAGTACCTATTGCTAATCATGAAATGAGTCATTTTCGTCTGAAGTATTGAGAAAAAGATTTTAGATAAAGTATTGGTGAGAGCAATCGGTCTAGTATCCTTTGGATCTGTTACCCGGTCTTTTTTGGGAATGAGGACAAAAACTGCTTCTCCAAAAGACGTAGGTATTTGTTTTCTTGACCAGATTTTATCATATAAGTTATGGAGGTATTTACGAACTGATGAACATTTTTTGTACACTATATAGGGGATACCATCAGGACCTGGAGCTGATTTAGATGGTTTCTTTTTAATCTGTTTATTTATTTCCTCTAAAGTTGGTGGGTCACCTTGAAAGTCATAAGTTGCTTCATTGGTCAAGAGAAGCCTACCCCTATCTTCCTTAAAAATGTTTTTTTGAGTACTCAAAAGGATTTTTATCGAAAGCAACCTCGTGTTTAGCCCGATCTAAATTATTATGATTTTCCGTGTTCTGTAACGATATTCCCTGAATTAATTTCAGGGTTTCCCAAAGCACCCTACACAATTTATGACTAAGATGATTATCGCCTAAAGCTTTGGCCGCACTAAGATTCTTTTTCAGTTCTCTTTTTTTCCTCCTCATTTTCGACTTAAACGCGTTTTCTTTGTTTTTATGAGCGTAATAATTTGGAGGTGGATATATATCATTAAAATAGTCGTAAATAGTTTTTTGGAAAGTTTCTACTTGCAAGTCTAACTCCTGTTTCGAGCCCCGATGCTCTAACAGGACCGCTAATTGATCGTCGTGTACTTTCCATGTCGATTGTTTAATATTAGGAATGCTAAGACGTGTCCGGGTGACTATGGACTCCTGATATTTTTCACTTAATGGCTCACCATGGGACATATGAGGGTCAACTCTATCTGCAGTGATAGTCGAAGAGCTTACCGACGACTGTCGTGCTTCAACACCATCATGTGTTTTTAGATGTTTTATATACCAGGCTCTTCTCTTATAATTTTTCCCGCACGTGGGGCACGTGGGGCATAATATTAAAAATTAAGATTAATTATAACAAACTCGTACTTATCTTTGCATCGGTACTATATAGCTGGAGAGTTAAGACACCCGTTCCCTGTTTCACGTTTCGAGATATTGCATACTATGTGTCAGAGTTCAACGCCACTTTTCGTCTTAACAGAGAAAAGATAGTAAGAGAAATGTAACCCATTACTATCGTTCACGTCATTTACAGTTAGGTGCATTTACTAACGCCTTTGACTATATTACAATTATAAAAGATTGTAAAAAAATTATAAAAGATAAACACTCCGTTCCCTGCTTTCCGTCTTTTTGAGACATTGGGTGTTGAATGGCGGAACCCAACGCCGCGCTTCCTTGGTGGCCAGAAATACCCCTCACAAGAGTCGAACCCACAGATCGTCGCCTTTACAGGCAGACGCTGCACTTCTGTGTCGCGACGGATACGTTAAAGAAAATACAAAAGAAATATATTTACTTTGTCCAAACATTTAGGTGCGGCATATCTCATTTGAATTTCCTTAATCTGATTCCAAGAGGACTCCGTCTTGGTAACGGACTGTCAAAATTTGTTTTATTACCCATGAAGCGACGAGCCGAGGCCACTTTCATTAAGGGCGACAAATTGTGGAAAAAAATTATGTATTTTCATTTTTTTTTATGTTTTTAAAACCTAATGTTATTACGAAAACGCCTGTCACTATTTAAGTGTTTTATTTTTAATATAATGTTAACATACATATATGTTAGGATGATATTTTTCAATAATAGTAGTTTGTGAGATGAATTAACACTTAGGAAGAATGGATTACATTTTTTCCCTCTGGTATCTAGAGAAATGTGGGAACTGTAGGAAACTAGTGGTTAGACACTCCTTTCCCTGCTTTCCATCTTCGAGATATTGCGTATTGAGTGACGGAACTCAAGGTCGCGTTTGCCAGAAGGTAGAAAATTGAAAGGAAATAATCTATTTTTCCATTACGGGAATCAAACCCTAAAACCGTCGCGATTATAGGCAGATATAATAAATGCACGACTTAAATATACTTAATGCAAATTTGTTTTCGCACAAGCGCAGTAAGTGCTGACAGTAAGTTCAATCACCAATACATTGTGTCATGTGACACTTCGTATTGAATCAAATTCGGCCGCACATATTTTATCTCCAGTCCAGCTCCAGCACCAGGCTATTTCAAGAATATCATTGTCACTAAAAAGAATTATTATATTGTAAATTTTTAGCAAATTAAAAAAAAGAAATAGAGAAAGTCCTGCTAAGTTTCTTGCGCCAGTTCTTCTCAGATCAAAGGTATTAACTTTAGTAAACTGGTGGTAAATTAAATAAATTATTTTTATTTGACTTTGATTTAGTCTTTATCAAAACGTTTGGCAACATTCAATTACGTATTTTGGACTTCCAGAGTTAGCATATGCATGTAATTTATTCTCTCGTACGCAGATCCTTACTACCATAGTGTTTCTAAATCAGAGGCTATTTCTCTGCCTCAGAGAAAGTGTAAATTTCTTTTAAAAATATTTTGTACATACTATCAAAACTTTAAACTTTTAGTACCAAGGCTTTTGTCATATATTTGCATAATTTGATATTGCGATATTTTCCCTGATCCATCTTAGTTTATGTAAAATGTCATTTAGACTTGATAAACAATTTTTGCGTCTCGTAGATTATAAATTACGTTCCCAAAAACTTTTTAATTTGATATCATAATAAAAATAGCCAAAGAAGTTTCTGCATAAAGGCAATGTAAAATTCACACAACTCTTTGAAAACTCTTTGAATTTAACACAACGCTTTCCGCCTTTTTCGAGGCATTGCGTGTTGAGTGGCGGAACTCAACGCCGCGCTTTGCCTAGTTACCAGAGCGAAGAAAATGGAAATAGAAAAATCCATCTTCCACGAGTGGGAAACGAACCCAGAAACCGTCGCGTTTACAGGCAGGCGCTTACGCCTCTGCGCCACGATGACCAATTTCATTTAATAGAAAGAAGAATTTAATAGAAATTAGACCAATTTTATTTAATAGAAATGAAGAAAGCATGTAGATGGTTTATTTTTTTTAAAAATCTAGTTATGGTATTAAATCACAATCGCATGTTATAATAATTATTATAGTTTACTGTTATGCATGGAACAAATAAAGCTTTATTATTATTATTATGTAGGTGGTTTTATCATTTTTTTATCGTCACTACGTATCTCACTCA
The DNA here is from genome assembly GCA_037178615.1 of Dione vanillae. NCBI lineage: Eukaryota > Metazoa > Arthropoda > Insecta > Lepidoptera > Nymphalidae > Dione > Dione vanillae. Next base: position 19,033 of record JAZFAU010000800.1, read on the forward strand.
GGTTTGGTAGATGAAACTTAGAGTTAAAACACTCCCAAATTTCACCTGATTCGGAGAAATTTCGTTTTGAGTGGAGAAACTTAACGCTGCTTCTCTTGTTAACAGAGAAATTACTATTTCAATTCCTTCATTCTTGGTATCGAATCTGCTACCATACCGCTTACAGAATATTAGTCACTATAATTGCAAACTACGAAAAGTGAACATCCCTGTAAAAAGCCTATTTAATTAAAATCATTACATTTACTTTACAGGCCCTGTTATTGTAAAACGAAATTCAATTAGAATTCTGTACAGAATCCAAAAGCGTATTTAGGACGGTATCTTGTATTATATTTTCCGGGGAATAACCGTTTTTTTTATATCAAAGAGCAACTTTCTATTGAATCCTTTATAAATTTTGTTCGCCTTAGCCTTTTTTCAATTTCGTTAAACATTTTCTGTATTAACGTTTCTTCACATTTAAATTGTATTTATTTTCTTGGGGTTCCGTAACTTAAAAAACGGAGAAAATAAATAAAATCGTTCTTTAATTAATATCCTTATGAGTTGGTTAATCTTGATTTCATTTTAAGAAACTTTGCCTTTTAAAATAATAGTTCCTCCCTTATCTTCTACTAAACTACTGTAACTATAGTAATGGAAAAGAGGAAACATAAATATCTAAAATAAATTTATCAAAATTTGTTTATAAATTAAAAAAATGAAACAAAACCAATTAAAAAAAATTAAAAAATATAATTTGAATAGATAAATTCGTCTCGTCTACTATCATTAACCTCTACATACAAATTCTTCAACAGGTTCTTGCGTGACCTTACTCCTCATGCTTTTTACGTCATCTTACACTTCCAGTATCTTCAACATTAAGTTTTCGAAGATCAAAAGAGTTCTCCCCTCAACCCTCATCATCCTTACCACTAACGAATGAAGAATGGAGAAGAATGGCATGGTGGCAATGGTATTGGCATGTCAAGATAATGACTAATGAAAAAATTGTACGAAATACATATTCTTCATCAAAAATTCGAGATTCTATAAGAGATTAATTAAAAACGTTTCACTTTCATTTACTGTACGCGCAGGTGTCGATAAATCACAAAACAAAATGTTATTAAAGCGATCCATCACTTGCCGTGCTCTCGCTGTTACCCGCCGTACCGCGGCTGACATACTGTTCTAAGAAAACATTGAATTATATACTTTATACTTACTTACTAAGAAATTATGTTAGAAAAGCACAGCTTTTATAAGCGTTTCATTGCTGAAATCAATTAATTTATAATTTATTTTCTTTATTTTTGATTTTTTTTATGTAAGTTTAGTTCACAAGGACTGGAAGAAAGTAACATGGGTGTAAAAGTGCAATGCAGTGCTCATTGCATCATCTGAATGCGAGTTGCAGGCATTGGTCACCATTCTGAAAGATGAGTTTGAAACTAATGGTCTAAACATGAATGCAAGTAAGACAAAGGTTTTTGAAAGAGACGAGGAAAGGACAGAATGCAAGATTTTTGCGAATGGAAAATTATTAGAACAAGTGAATGAAGTAGTATACTTGAGAAATATGTTAAGTAGAGACGGTAGATGTGAAATGGATGTGGAAAGACGTGTTGCTGCCGGTAATAGAATGAACGGTGCCTTAGCTTGTTGAGACGGCAGAACGTCAGCGTCGCTGCACGTTTGGCCGTACACAATGCAGTTCTGGTTCCGACGCTGTTACATGGCAGTGAAACGTGGGTATTACAGAAGAAGAATGAAAGAAAAATGAATGCTGTGGAGATGCAATCTCTTCGATCCACAATCGAAGACCGAATCCACAACGTAGAGGTACACAGGATGGTAGATACCAGTAAGGATGTCACAGTAAGAATGAAGAAGAACGTGCTCAGATGGTTTGGACATATCGAAAGACTGAGTGACGAAAGAATGGTAAAAAAGATATACGACGCAAAAGTGAGTGGTATGAGAGATAAAAGGAGACCTCGGTTGACTTCCGAAAACACAGTATCGAATATACTGGAGGAAGGTCACGTAAAAAGCATGAGGACTCCCCAGAGAGCATGTTTGAAGAGGTTAATGACAGTGGACGAGGCGAAAGATGTACGCAGGGACCGCAGCGTTTGGCGCTTCGTTCTCTCTAACTACCCCGCTAGAGTAGTAGAGTAGTATGTATATTTAGTTTAAGGTGAGCTCGTCGGTGAATAGTGACTGCTAAAACGCTTTTAGAACCCGAGCTTTAGGTTTATACTGGATACTCACCAATTTATTAAAGGGAAAAATCTGCAAATAGTTCAATTACTATATTATTGTACAACAGAAGATTTTGTTGGATAGTCCACTTAAATGTCAAATAAAGGTTATTATATCACGATAGTCGATTTAATGTAAATAATTATATCAACGTAAGTGTCATAAGGTCTAGTCATAAAAGGTAGTTTACAAAAATAAAAGTATTTTTTTTAACTTTTATCTCGTACATGGCAGGGTAGGCAGAGGGAGGGTAGGAGCCATAGCAACCTAGTGTTGAGACACTCCGTTGCTTAGTCTCTGCTTTCCCTGTGCCCGCTTTTCGCCTATTTTTATATAACATAAAAGTATTTATTGCAATATAAAAAAATATTTATTGTAATGTCGCAGGTAAAACCTAATTACTCATTAACTGAACAATTCACGATATTTATTATAAATTTACTTAAAAAAATGGTTGCCTGTAAAGTGGGTTTTACGGGCGAAAATTTTACGTGACAGCGTCTTTTTCTCGGTAGAATTGATATGATTAATAATTATAATATAAATTGCACAAATTTTAACTATAGAAAATATATTTTGTTTACTAAAACTTTGTACATGTGTCAAGTGATACGCGCGGCGGACCGATCATAGTTCGGTGACAGTTGACACATCGTTACGTTACCGGGCGTTACACTTTTTCATATGTGACTCCGAGCCGCAACCTGATTTAAGACGTTGTCACGTCAAAAATGAAATGAAAGTATTATGTCACGAGATATATCGCTATCTCTATTTTACTGTTGTGGGAAAACGAGACAAAAAACTATAGTTTTTGCAGTAAAACCTCCTCTTTATTTATATACTGTATATCGTATTTAGTAGGTTATCATCATACCTTAGTACTTTTCCCGTCAAATTATTTATTTAACATTTATTGAAATTATAAGGTGTTATTACGGAAATACTAAATTACTCATAATTTTGTAAAGGTAATATTTACAAAAATTATGTTTTGAATTTCGTTTATCTTTATAAAGATCCAATTATAAATATATTAAATAATCATCAGCTTAATCAGATGTTAAGAAAGCTTAAAGCTACTAAGCTCTACGAAGGAAACACTTTGAACATAGATTGTTACGGAAAGACGATTTCTGAGATAATTCAGTTTTAATTGCTTTTTTAATCCTCTAAAAAAGGAATTATTTTATAGTTTCCATGGTAACCATTAAGATACTCTGTTCTTCGGTTTTCGGCTGATTGACTTGATTTAAATTGATTGAAATCATCGCTTCACTTGTCACCCAGTGAAAATCAAACCCACGACTATGGCTTTAATAATATTTTAGTTCAGTTCTATGTCAAATATTACAACAACTAATCGAAATATTTACATGAAATAAAATTTTTTTTAGGCCAAGTAAAAATATAATTAAGTATTATCGTAACGGAAATAACACGTCGCTGTTATTTTAATACGTTTTATAAATGGTTATTTAATAAAATAAATCATTAAGTCACTAGTGGCAGCGTTTGACTATAATGCGAGGGTCATAGGTTCGAGGCACGCTCGAGGTGATAATTTATTTTCAACTCCACCTTGGAAGACTAACCGCGGCGTTGAGTTCCGCCACGCAATAGCCTTGTATTCGGAATTAAATTGGAAAACAGAATACTATAATTTTATTGCTCAACTTGTTGTTAGAAATTTAAAAAAAAATAATTCATAGCAAAATGTCAAATCTTCGCGTTCTACGTTCATTAGTTCAGTGCTACGTAGTCCGTAACTCAGTAATGGAAGAGTTTTAAATATATTTATTAATTATTTTAGAAAATTATCTTTTCTTCTTCACTCATTTTATGTTTTTAAAAATTATTTTATTTAAAAAAATAGCATCCAGTCTGATTCTTCATTCATGGGACCTTCTTCTTCTCCTAGTTGTGGCTTTGCAGGGCTATACAACCCAGTATTACTACTAACTACTGTAGATCTATTGTGATCTCCACATACTATAGATCACAGCTGAGATTGATTTTTGTGTGAGAGTCTGTGAGAGTGCCGCTACTTAAGTACATATATATACATATATTCTGACGTCTGTGTGTCATATATTATGTCATATATGTAAAATTAAGTCAACATAAAGAGAAAGGGCTATGAGCAATTAACAACATTACCAACAAAACGTGGACACGCTATCTGTCTCCATTGTTTACAGTGATCCGATGTGACACGTTGGGAGACTGAGAGCGGTTACAAACTGAACGTTTAAGATTACATTTTTTATTTGGTTATTTTTTCTTTTTATTATGAATTTATAAGGGCCAAGCTACATTAACACCAGTAGCTCAAAAGGGCCAGACTCGAACCGGGTAATTACCGCGCTCATACAGAATATTGTCGTGAAACATCAGCATATTAATGCCACTGTGTTTCGTTAGGTGAGTGAGTGTTTCGGAAGCCCATAAAGTAGGGTTTGAATATTTGGTTGGTAATGCAGCCACATCCTCTCAGGTTGTAGATGTCTATGGGCGAGACTGTCCACTTAATATCAGTTGGCCGTTCTGCTCGTTTGCCATCTTGTAATATAAAAAAAAAATATGTTAAATATTGGGTTTTATATACCCTAAAAATTACTGATATTATTGTGGTTTCCAATAGTATCAAAAATGACAGGTGACAGGCCAAGACACACTACGTAGTATCAAACAAGGAAGCTTACAAGTAAGTGACCGCAAGTAGGACTGCTCTTTGCAGTAAATTTTAAAGTATAATAGATTCGACATATCCTTGCTAAAAAAATATGCATCTGTTTCTGCATTGACTACGTGGAAATGATTACCCACTTTTAAAGATTCCATTATTAATAGCAAAGCACATTACATGTTCTATGAAAACATAAAAAAAACTTGTGAGAAAAGCCAACTTACTTGCTTTAAACATTGCTTGATATCGATTGGAATTTAACTTATAAGCAACAGCAAGCAAAGGGGATACCTTTTACAGCACCTGAATTTCGTCACTCTACTCTACTATACTGATAGAAAATAGAAGAAGAAAAGACACTATACTAGATTAAAGCAAAAAATATAATGAAATATGATGATAAGATTTATAAAGGAGCAATTTATAAGGCCGGATTACGAATACTACTAATTTCTTTGTAAAATTACAAACATACAATAGAAGACATATTTTTAATATAAATATTGCCTAGTATTGGTAGAGCGGGCTGATTCCAATAGCTCGACGTCTGTGCGTCTATTTTGCGTCAGTAGGAAAGGTCACTAATTGTGCCATCCAATGGGAGCTGAAACCGATATTACCCTCGATATCTTGGTGAAAAGGTGGTGAAGAGGCGGTGAAGATGATATGCCTTATATGTGGCAACGTGAAGAGCATAAAAGCACGTGGGAAACAGTTTCTGACTCTTTCAAATAATACCTATTTTTACAATATTCTTTATATAAACTAACACTGTCAGTGGTTTTAGCTAGCACATAATGATGAATATGCATTCTCATGACATTTCAATAATTAATTCGATGGACGTGACGTGTAAATCTGTCTTGCGGTGAGCAAGTGATGTATTTAACTGATAATGGCTTATCATAAATACTTGCGTGTTTTGTTTATGTTTGTTTCTCGATCCCAAGTACTTTAACACGAAGTTGATATAGTATAGTTTGATAAATTTAAGATTTTTTTGGTTTATATTAGAATTTTTATAATATTTTTTAAAAGTCTTGAATTTCGGAACTGGACCTAAAATAATTATTTCCGTGTGGTGGCTCAGAAGCGCAATTTGTGGATTCGATTCCCACTTGGGGATGATGAATTATTTCATTTCCATTTTTTTTTTGCTCTGTCAACTAGACAAGGCCGTTGAGTTTCAACATTCAACACGCAATGCCTCCGAAGGCGGACAACGGAGAACGGAGTGTCTTAATACTAGGTTCCCACGGTTCCTGCGGTTCCTTCTGCCTACCTCGCTGCGGGCGAGATAAAGCATGAAGCTTCAGAAATATAAAAAACAATTATTATCCATTCAATACGTCTTTACAACTATATATACACATATAATTAGAAATATGACATCATAAAATTGAAGCCAAGTCTCATGCAATTAAAACTAAATTCTTACAAATTAATGTTTGGGATTAATGTTTGGGATCAGACCACTATCCATCTTCATAGTACGTGAGACGTGACATATTGCTGTATAAGGTTACTTGTACACTTACGACCTTTTTAAAACGTAATTTTAACTTTAAAAGTCGTTTTAATTAATGTACAGGTTTATTGTGATTAAATTTTAAACTTTGTATTTAATAAATAAATGACAGCTTTTTGCTTTTTTTGACAGCTTTGTATTTAATAAATAAATGACAGATTCAAGTGAAATATATCTTGTATTGTATAGCGGGTGTATGTGACAGTAAGGCCTTCGTTGAGATTACGTATAGAGCGAAATATTACTAGGCTGAGTTGAAAAAATTTAAATATTTTATATATTTTTTTTAAACGCTTATCAACTGTAAGTGTAGAAAAATGTGTGATTTAAACCCACGCCTTCTGTAAGCCGTACAAGTGCTCTGAACGGGTCGGGTCGGAGCGCTTGACGGTTCAAACTTTTATGTTTTTTAAATATTTTTTGAAAATAAAAAAAAACAAGATATTTATTTCCATTGTACAACTTTTATATGTGCTGTGTAACGCGTGAGGTAGTCATGATTTAATACGAATGACGTATAGACCTCGTACTACTAAAATACTATTAAACGTTGTCAGTCTGTCACCTCTCATTCATAAAAAATAACCGAATGAGAAAGAGATACATACATATATCTCTTTCCCACTTTAACAGGAAATATACAATACAAATGTATTTTATTATGAAACTATTATTTAATTGTTTATTTTGTAAAAAAAAGTACTTTTTTATTTTTGCTTTATAATTTTGTCATTTTTGTAAAGACTACACTCAAAACTACTTTAATTTAAGCTCGAACAACTCCAACTATACACTCGTACAATAATAATAAACATAGATCTTCGTTTGATAACTCAGGACTTTGAAGTCAGGAAACGAAATAGATTGCATCTTTAATTTTTTTTTTTAGCTTCACGCTTTATCCCGCACATGGCAGGGTAGGCAGAGGGAACTGTAGGGACCGTGGGAACCTAGTGTTAAGACACTCCGTTGCTTAGTCCCTGGTTTCTCCGTCCCCACTTTCCGCCTTTTTCGAGGCATTGCGTGTTGAGTGGCGGAACTCAACGCTGCGCTTTGCCTAGTTGCCAGAGCGAAGAAAACGTAAATAGAAAAATCCACCTTACTCGAGTGGGAATTGAACCCAGAAACCTCCTCAATGATAATACCTAAATAAAGTAATATTAAAATACCAAAATAAAGTAAACATAATAGAATCAATTGTGTGTCAAACATATAATATACAACATACAAACGTAAGCATAGTAGTTTTACATATATTGTTACTTTTAACTTGTTTAAGAGTACATATTTTACTCGAAACAAAGCCGTTATTGTGTCCAAATGGACACAATAACGGTATATTTATTTTCTTCATACAAAAAACATGAGAGATAAATTGTATGTCAGACGCAAACTATTATTTAGAAGTTAGACGATACTTATATCGTTTAGTAAGGTAAGTATTACTGTCACAAATAATACATTACGTAAGATGGAACTATTCTCTCAGTTACCTGTTATTGTGAAAACGAGAAAGCAATTATGAAAAAGAAATAAGCGGGGACGGAGAAAGCGGGGACTAAGCAACGGAGTGTCTTAACACTAGGTTCCCACGGTCCCTGCAGTTCCCTCTGCCTACCCTGTCATGTGCGGGATAAAGCGTGAAGCTAATAAAAAAAATAAATAACAAAAATACAATATATTTATTTTGAAACAAACTTTTATATAAACGTTTCAATAACATCATAGTGATTTAATATGAAGCGAGTTGACAAGAAGTGTAGGACAATAATTATTATATTGTGATAATTTAATAAAATAAATATAAAGTACCCACTAAAAATATTGATAAAAGTGACGAAATGGCAATATAAAGGTAGGATTTTGACAGTTGAGTTCAGTACACCGTTATTCTGTTTTCCGTAAGATGTGGAGTTGTTTTTTGTATAAAAATCCAAATACAAAATTAGAAACGCTATTTCTATAATTTAAAGTGCAAAATTAAAAAGTGTGTAAGTGCAATAGTACAGTATATATGCAGTGTAATCAAAGTATAATAATTAAAAATAATTAAATGTGTAACTGAGTGTAGTCCTTAATTTCTACTGGAAATTTTAACAAGTTTCTAAAATATTCTACTGAGCATTTAATTGTATTTTAAATATGGCAAAATAAAATTCAATGCACATAGTGATGTAATCAAAAAACTAAGATAAATCCAACAAAATTAGTATAAATTAATTGTGGCGCACTTGTTTACTGTAAAGGTGACAATAGTAGGTTCTTTTCCCGTTTAACTGAGTGAATAACTATTGATCCTTTGACTATCCTATAATAATATAACTTAATAATAATCTTTATTTAAAAAAAAGTAGCATATTATATAGATTTCAAGTGCACTATAACAGTTGGTAGATAGATAGGTAAGTATCCCACGAGATTGTTGAAAAGCGTTACTTTATTAAACGAAGTAACAATGCGAGTTAAAATGTGATTTAATTATTTTTATTATTTGAAAGTGTTAATCCACGCTGAGAATAGAAAAATGTTTAAAGAAAACATAGAAAAATTTTAACGTAATTGGATCTGAACCTGCGCCCTCTTGCAAGCGCTCTCGCTACTGAGCCATACGTTCGTTGTTTATAAGTATGTTATTTATGTTTGATAAGTTAACTAAATTACATTACTAAAATATAACATCATATTAGGTCCTTAATGATGGTTCCGATTCAAAATACCATTACGCGTTAACAAATTTCAGTGAATTAAGTGTTGATTAGTTGTTATCAAGTTGAAATGGAAATGTTTTGTTATGTTTGTTAACGTTGGAAGTTTTCTTTGAAATGCTGTCTTTGAGGATAAGCCAGTGGTATATAATTTTGTTTATATTTTAGTGAGAGAAAGAGGTTATTAGGTTCTGCCACTCAACACGCAATGCCTAGAAAACAGACGGAAAGCCGGGACGGAGAAAGCTAAAAAACTAAGCAACGGAGTGTCTTAACACTAGATTCCCACGGTCCCTGCAGTTCCCTCTGCCTACCCTGCCATGTGCGGGATAAAGCGTGAAGTTAAAAAAAATGTTATAAATAAACAATCTATAAATACATACTACTATTGTCCAATTTGCATTGACAATTTGATATACTAAATTAAAAATACTTATTAACCAACCAACGGTCCTAACACTCGTAAGAAGCCCAAAAATCTATGCCCATAGAAAAATAAATCTTGAATATTTTTTATAAACGCACAGTTTGTGCACACCCTTATCTTGACGCTTACTCTGTTAATGGATGATAATTATGGTACGTAATCTACTGTGAAAGGTTATTACGCGTTCTCATAGGTTGGAGTAGGAAGAAGAGTGAGGAAAGAGGGAGAAGAATGATATATATATATATATATATATATATATATATATATATATATATATATATATATATATATATATATATATATATATATATATATATATATATATATATATATATATATATATATATATATATATATATATATATATATATATATGTGTGTGTGTGTGTGTGTGAGTATATATGTATATATGTGTTTAAAGATTAACAAGGAAAGCTAACAGGAAAATTGTTATCAAGTTGGTTAATCTCTTAATTAATGTAATAATATTGTAATTTAGCAATCATATTTAAAAAGCTTATTTTAAATTAGGTGAACATTTTACCTCATTCTTCTTACCTGGTATAGTGATGCTAAGTGCTAAGCTAACTAAGACTCTATGTAACAATAGAGATGTTCCAGGTAGGTTGTCTTTAAGGCAAATGTAAACTCGCGATTAAAATCCGAAGTGTTTCTAGGGGCTTTGGCTATTTCACTTTAAAATATGTGGTAAAAAGTTCTCATAACACAATAATATAGGATGGTTATAATGTAAATACGGAGTCCAAAAAGAAATAGAGAAGCTTTTGTGATATCTACTTGTAATTCCAGTGTTTGTAGACAGGGATACAGATTCGATGGTGCTGACTATTCATGAGGCTCAGGGCCTGACCAGCGAGACTGTCGTAGCCATTGACATCAAATCGATCAAGCTGCAGCTACATGTCTCATGCGGTCGTAGCAATATCGCGACACACCAACACACAACTAATTCGTAATGCGACGGCTGCAACAACTAAAAGCATTGTGGAGTACAACTTGAAGATGGCCATGAAGGACAGGAACGCAACGGTCACAACTTCCATTTTAGCGGACATGTCCTTATGTTTAAGATATAAGTCGCATCAAAACTTACTTTTGCCTTTATTGTGTGATCCCACCATCAAGTGACTCTACTTTATTAAATTATTTTATTTTATTTATAACGCCAAAAATAGAGTATATAAATTTATGTAATTCAGTTATCAGCCATAGCCTTAGTTTTAAGTAATATTAATTATAAAAAAAGTAAAGATAATAGTTCATTATGATTAATATTATTTCTATATATTATGTATTAATATTATAATCAATATTTATGATAAGAACATATAGTATAAGTTAAAAAAGGGTACGGACCAAGTGGTACGGGTACAATGCAAAATCGTAAATTATATTTATTAAACCGTCGTGGCGCAGAGGAGTAAGCGTCTGTCTGTAAACGCTACGGTTTGAGGGTTCGATTCCCACTAGAGAAAGATAGATATATACATATATATATATATATATATATATATATATATATATATATATATATATATATATATATATATATATATATATATATATATATATATATATATATATATATATATATATATATTGTATATAGTATATAGTGAATATAATGAACCGCGTTCTGCTACCAAAAAATATATATTGAATAGTGGGTAGGGGTCAGCAATTGTGGAAGCGTGCTGAAGTGGAGGTTATTTATTAATTATTTACTTTATAGTCGGTTTTAGGATAATAGAAATTGTACAGTACCTTATCTTCATGATTCACAACACAAACACTGATTGTTCCTGGCCGGCATGGAATGTCTCACTTGAGTCTTCTTCACTAGGGGTTACTTGCACTATTATCTTTTGTAGGTTTGTCTTTGTCAGGTTCAATATCAAGAGGGAATACACAAAAGGGAAATCAAATAAGGCTGAGGGAGGGAAAATCACACCGCTAATTAATATTAGATTCAGGAAGGACGTGCGCTCGCGTCGGCCGTCTCACGTGCCCCCTTTACTACTTCTCGACAACTACTACTAACTACTACTGACCGCTCGCGCGGGGTGTTCGCACAAGACTCTTACGACAACCCACGCGGGGGTCATCGCAGGGGGCGGCACAAATAGGAATAAACATAGCCCCCGCCCTAAACATCTAATGTTTACGAGAAAATGGGAAAAACTAACTAATAGGTAGACGAACTAATTTGGTTAAGGCTCTCTTTAGGATACCTGTCGATGTCTTAACATCGACTACACGCACAACACTATCTTTACCAGGATAAATTTGGGAAATGCGACCACGTCGCCACTGTAAAGGGGGTAAATTATCATCTTTGATGAGGACTAGCTCGCCTACTGTTGGAGGATTCACTGGATCAGTCCACTTCAGCCTAGTCTGCAGAGTGTATAGGTACTCTAACTGCCACCGCGACCAAAAATGTTGAGTTATCTGTTGCACTACTTGAAAACGGGTTAAACGATTAATTTTTACATGGTTATAGGGATACTCCGGCAAAGCACTAAGAGGTTGGCCAATCAAAAAATGACCAGGCGTCAAAACTTCCAAATCGTTTGGTCATTAGATAAGGGACATAACGGCCGGGAATTTAATACCGCTTCAATTTTAGCAAAAATTGTAAGTTAATTCCTCGAATGTTAAAGGAGTTTCATAAACGACCACCGACTCTGATGATTCCTTCTTTGTCAAGAAAGAGTGAGAGTCGTCTTAGGGAAGACCGCAAGGAAACGCTACGCGCTAACGCGATAAGGATACAGATAGCTAAACGGGTAAGTTTCGGGTTTTATTTATAAATCTCACCATCGTTATCTAAGGGGTAAGCAATCATGGTTTGAGGGGTCTCTTCGACCTTCCAGAATCTCTCGATGAGACGGGATAAGGATATTCCAGTCATAGAGGGCTCTAATTCACCATAATCTGCAGCGACTGGACCGCAAACAATATAACCAAAAATTGTAGGTAAAGCAGTAAGGCCGTTAAAGTTAAATATTTTATCTTGTAATAAAAGCGCGCCGAACACGTCAGCACCCAATAGTATATCTATCGGGCCAGGCTTATTATAGGTAGGGTCAGCAAGGGAAAAATCACTATTAGGAAAAAACACAGACTCAGGGAACTCAAACTCAGGATGCGTACCGGCAATCACATCTATAACTATAGCAGAGGTTGACACCTCAGGGAAGGAATTATACAAAGGTTTAAAACACAGGGAAATAGAACCACGGGAAACCACTAAAGGAATATTACCTATGCCACGTACAGGGGCACAGGAGGGGGAGATGGTCAAATTGAGGTAATTAACAACAAGATCGGTTGTAATGAGGCAACCCTGGGCACCGGTATCACATAAGGCACGCGCTTCAATATAATAACCACTAGCAGTTTTAACGTGTAATTTAACAGTAGGCAATAATATAAGGGAATTGGGTGAGATATTCAGGCAAGGGGAAGGGGGAGTAATACAAGTATCCAGCTATGTGGGTCTATCTTCTCTATTATAAGAATTATCACGATATCTTATATTATTTTCAACCTGTTTAGGTTGGGGCGGAGCATTTTCTCTGGGGGGAGAAGCTCTCTGGAAATGTCGTTGGGGGGAGCGCTGGAGTTGCGAAGGGGAATATTTCTTATGCTGGCCCCCGCCCATATGGGGACCGCGGGTAGAAGAAGGACAGGTACGCGGATAATTGCGTTTATTAAATTTGGAATTACAATTATAATTGCGATTGGATGAGGTGGGATACATTGGGTTACGGGAATCATTAAAACATAGCATAGTGTGATGGGATGAGCGACCGCAGGTTGAACATTTGTAATCCCGC
>JAZFAU010000800.1:37500-45814 GCA_037178615.1 Dione vanillae
TACGCCTTAAGGGTTGTCTGGAAGGGATCGCTGTTTTAGCGAAAAGGCCTCTTGTACATTTAATTTCTTAATTGTTGCCGATTGTCATATTTTATGTTTCTTTAATGGGGGTACAATAAAGAGCATAAGATTATATTTAGAAATAAACAAAGAATATTTTAGTTTCTATTTTAAGTTTAAGTATTATGATACTATCATATTTGTGTCATTGGCTCACGATAGTTGTGTACTCCATCTCTAACTAAAGAAAATATTTATAGGTAAATATTTATATACTTTACTTGACCGACTCGGTTATATAAAAACCTAGTTGTATTAGTAGTTATATTCAACTTACGTATGTAAAAATCTGTAATTTTTTTCAAATCCTATTTGAAATATTAATTATCAATACACACTAATTCCCAGCTAAAAAGTTTCTTCGAACGTTTTACTAGTAAATACTAAATTAAAACTTCAAATAGTTAAATTCTGCCTTTCAATTTGAAACCGACTTGTTTGAATCACAGGCTTGAAAAAAAATTGGTATTCTAAACGTAAACTGAACAGTTTTTGAAGACTCATGTAGGCTTACTCTTTCTTAGCTTATTCAGTGCCTTGTTTTACCAATCAAAGTAAAGAAAAAATGCCAGCATGCCGAAAAATCTCTTAAGTACACAATCAAATTAAGCTAGAAAAAAATTTCTCTAGGGATATGAAGTAACAACTAGAATTCATACATATTGCTAGTTTTATTTTGTATATACATATCTAGGCGACTCTCTCTTTATATCTAGGGATTCTCCAATGGATTGTTATATAAGGTAAACGTATATTTAAATTTATTTACTCACTCGAGTACTATACTTTTAGCGTGCAAATGCATTTACAAAAATTTTTAACAAAATATATACTCGACTTTGGTTACTTACAAGTAAAGGAAAAATAGACAAAAAGTCACATAATTTCTGAACAAATAAAATTAAAGTAAAAAACTTTAAAAATACAATATATCAAGCACCATGTCATAAACTAATACATACATAATGCAATGCTTTGTTTTGTAAATTGATGTTGAATATACTGCAAAGTGATATTATCAGTGTTGTCACTTGTTCAGCCGAACATTTCACATATTCGCATTAGTTCACTGCATATATAAAATTGGGGACAGTTAGTAGTGCTGTTAGTGTTAAATAAATCCTATATATTTACATTATTATTTTAAATAAAGGAGCTATAGACATGTTTTGCTGTTTTATTTTCACTTATTATTAAATATTTAGGTGAATTCTTAAATTAACTAACTAAAAAAAGAGTATAATTTAGACGATACATTAAATGTGTCTCTTAGTATAAACGTGTGTTTTCTTATTAATAAATACGAAATTGAGGTTGTTCTTATAGTTGAGAATATGTTGAGAATAAACTTATGTTTTAAACTCATCAATAAAAGAATAACATGGAAACCTAAATATTATATGTAGGCTGAGAACAAGATAAATGTTACTATGGCACAGTGGTACAAGTTCTAGTAAAAGCAAATAAATAGTAGCTTAACTTTAACAAATCAGCAGTGTACGTAGACAGGTATTTAGATATCTACCGCCATTACACTGCCTTTATTATTGAAATATTATTGAATTAACAACTGTTCTAGTTTTCAAAATCATTTATAGCTTTTGGCACTAAATATTTAAAAAACAATGTTTAATTTTGTATTAGCGTTTAAAAATATCATGTTTCCTAAATATTTGTACATTTTTAACATTTTATTTAAGTTATCTAATTTTTTTTTTTTTTTTAGCTTCACGCTTTATCCCGCACAAGGCAGGGTAGGCAGAGGGAACTGCAGGGACTGTGGGAACCTAGTGTTAAGACACTCCGTTGCTCAGTCCCTGCTTTCTCCGTCCCCGCTATCTAATTAAATACACTAAATTAAATATATTAGAAAAGCAAAGATTATATTCCATATTTTATCTTTTTTCAACTATTGCTATCATATTTCATTAAATGACAGTCAAACAATAACAAGGTCCTTAAGAGATGGCCCTGTTTTTTTATTAATAAAGGTCTTCTCAGTAAATGTGACATTTAGTTTATAATATATGTTAATATTATAATATATAGTTAACTGAAAAAATATTAATAATTAAAATTTAACGTTTTGCTTACTCGGGGCGGAAAAATAAAATAATAGATAGTAAATCGGTATATTATTTTCCTTTTTATACAAATGTTATTTCTTATTATTTTTATTTCTCCAGTGCATACAGGTACTTTAAGTCATTGTCTGGTCAATTTGTAATGCCGTTCATACCATTTCATCCCCTTTCAAGTTCAGTACAACTCTGCAATCGATCGAACTTGAGTTTTCAACTATGAGATAATTGCTTTAGTAATTTAAGATAAACTTTAATAAGCGGTTGATATAAAATCGCCAAATTATTTCGTTAAGTAAAGCTAAGTCAATTGGGTAACCAATATTATAAAAAAATGCACATTTTATTTAAAGTGCTTTTAAAGATGACAATAATTGTGGAAAAAATTATAAAAAAAAAACTTTAATTTATATGAATTATGATGATATGATTTTTTTTATTTTTGCTAATAACGTACAAAAACCAAAAATATTTATTAAAGGATCAAAGGTTGAACCTTGAATAAAGCTATGAGCCATCTTGTATATATCAGTAATGTAATATTTTGAATGTTTCAATAATTCAGCTTTGGGCACACAATCATAAGCAATGGGCAGTGAAAAGTTTTATTCATATTTATAAATCATAAAA
This sequence comes from Dione vanillae, assembly GCA_037178615.1. Classification (NCBI taxonomy): domain Eukaryota; kingdom Metazoa; phylum Arthropoda; class Insecta; order Lepidoptera; family Nymphalidae; genus Dione; species Dione vanillae. The sequence goes on from JAZFAU010000800.1 coordinate 40,272, forward strand.
TTTGTAAATATCTAGTTATAAATAGTTTCAGTGGAAGTTAGTCTTTTGGAAGTTATTCTACAAGACGCTCGTTTCAATCTTGCTTATATAATCTTACTATGTTTAACGTACAAATTAATATAATGTTTCCAAGACACGTACAAGCGGTTGTTTGCTCAAGCAAAATGAGCACTAAGTTCATGGACGAATAATATTAAAATGAAAATTCAATAAAAAATAACTAATTTTAGTTAAGGAATAACTATAGGCAAAAAAGTGACCAAGAGGCTGCTTTTTAAACTGTACCAGCTTGACAACTCTGTTGGCTTCTCTGATTTAATGCTGATTATGAATGGACTAGTTCTCGATCGTCCTTAAGTAAAGTAACGAAGCGTCCAGTACAGAAGAATCTAATACCGATAAATCACTGTTCTCTATGGTAAATAGTGGCATATTTAGCACAAAATAAGTATACCATTTATTCTTATTAAATTTGTTTAATATATTTATTTGTTTATATCATAATTATAAATATTTTAACAAAGTCCTTAAAATCCGTTTATACAGTTTATCTGTAGGATTAAGCGTGTGTCTGCTTTATTATTAAAAGTTTTAATGATTACCGTCGCGGCGCAGATGCACAGCGCCTGCCTATATAATCTATAAGTGCGACGGTTTGTGAGTTTGAATTCCAGCCGGAGGGAAAGAAATATTTCATTTCCATTTTCTTCATCACTTCTACAGAAAGTGGAAGGCAGGTAACGATGTGTCCTTTTTGATTAATTTACTTTAAATAAATATTATGGACAAGAAAGCTAAAAAAAGAAACAACGAAGGAATAAAAAAGTTTCACTCGGTATAAGTAAACAATTATTATTACATAATAATATATATATTTTAAATACTATATCGATTTGAAAGTTTGTCCTGTCTATATATACTTGTAGAAGGAATAACGCGACAAATTTTTCAACAGTGTCTTCTCTCGAGTACGGTCCGTATAATATACTAAGAGATTGTTCTATTTATCTTTTTATTGTCTTTTTATTTACTTATGCTGTCTTTTAATTGTTCTATTTTTCCAATAAACGTGCACCACGTTGACTGTAGAAATGACAATCTGAGGTTTGCACTCTCATGCTCTTTTTAATTTTTTTTATTAAAATAATACAGATCCTGTAAGCTCTAACTCTTTTCAAGCCAAGTTTCAAAAGTGTAGTTTTAGGGGAATTACCCTATTTGTACCTGGTACTAGCAGTACAAATTACGGCAAAAACGAAACTTTTACGTTTGTATCTTTTAAAAGAGATTGAAGCTGAGAAATATATTGTTTTTCTGTGCTTTGCCTATAGTTATTTAGTATTATTTTCAGCTTCACGTCTTCACGTTACAGTATATTTTCAATTATCTACTAGTGTGTACTAAGTTAGAACGCCAAATCTTAGAAATGTGTAAATGAATTGCTTAGGGACTTTACGTTTGAAACGATCGCTGAATATGGTCTTTAAAGGGGTTAGGGCGTGAAATAATTGGAATTAATTAATTCCTTTGATAACTAACATCGGATGTTCTTGGTATTTAAAGTTATCAAGATTATGTTATTAACACTTCCATTGAAGCTGTAATAAAAGTGTACAAATGTAGAATATCAAAGTGATATGAAAAGTAACTACGATGGTACTCTTTCGAAAATATTATTTTGATTTGCTTTATAATAATTTTCTTGAATAATTACAAAAAAATTACGATGTGGTAATAATTATATGGTAATAAGATATTGAATGGTATTTATTGAAATAAATTCTCTGAAATATAAATACAAAGATGATATGAACAAGCCAATGAACAAATATATGATTGAGATTCATAAATCTTAATCATACACTTGTTTAACAAGTACTTTATGTATTCAATGATGCAGTTTTAAACTGTTTACAAATGAGAAAATTAGTTTAATAATTTAATATTATTTATTAAATCTGCTCACTTATCGCTTATTAATCGTTTCCGTCACCAAGCATGGGTTTTAAATTCTGTTAAAGAGGAGAGCAGAGTCTTGAAATTGATATCTTTTTGTCTGTCTGATCTATAACGAGATAAAGTATCAGCTAAAAATGTGCTTATATTTAATTATTTATACAAAACAGGTTGTGGCATCGGGGCGCAGATGCGTATCGTCAGCCTGTAAACAAGACAGTTTGTGAGTTCGACTTCCACTGGGTGAAAATAGATGTTTTCTTTTCCACTTTTTTCGCTCTAGCAAATAGTGTTTTGCCACTCAATACGTAATACCTCGGAAAGGCGGAAAGTGAGGAACGGAGGGTCTTAACACTAGGTTCCCACGCTTTTTGCGTTTCCCTCTATCTGCTATGTGCGGGATAAAACATAAAGCTAATAAAACCAAATAAGGCGTATCTCCACGCATTTTTCATGAGGAATGTAAAACTATAATAGTAATAATTTACAAAAAGTGTCTGTCGCTATATAATATTTAAAATATATAATAATTACTGAAAATGGTCGAAATGTAATATTATATATAGCTAGTCATAAAATAATAATATATGAAATTTGCCGTAAACTCTTGTGTGTTTGCTGTAAATTCTTGTACGACTGTTGGTGTCTCAAAGATCGATGAGACTGTGATTACTAACTTATGTCGTTGAAACATTCCAATGTTGCTTGGCGTCACATAAGATGCCGGCTATCCACTGATGTGAGACAATATACCCACGAGTGAGTGTGTTAAGTGAAAAACAATGGTAGAAATGTAATATTATATAGCTAGTCATAAAATAATAATATATGAAATTTGCCGTAAACTCTTGTGTGTTTGCTGTAAATTCTTGTACGACTGTTGGTGTCTCAAAGATCGATGAGACTGTGATTACTAATAACTTATGTCGTTGAAACATTCCAATGTTGCTTGGCGTCACATAAGATGCCGGCTATCCACTGATGTGAGACATTATACCCACGTGTGAGTGTGTTAAGTGAAAAACAATGGTAGAAATGTAATATTATATATAGCTAGTCATAAAATAATAATATATGGCATTTGCTGTAAACTCTTGTGTGTTTGCTGTAAATTCTTGTACGATTGTCGGTGTCTCAAAGATCGATGAGGCTGTGATTACTAATAACTTATGTCGGCGAAACATTTCAACGTTGCTTGGCGTCACATAAGATGCAGGCTATCCTTTGATGTGAGACAATATTCTTATACCCACAGGTGTGTGTGTTAAGGGACTCTAGGAAAAACTATGACATTTATATTGTTACATTATTTATTTATATCTCTTAGCAACAGTACGTTAGCTTGAAAATAAATAATACTGCGTACCTAATAGAAATCCTGTAGTGAGCATTCAAATTCATCAATGATTTTGGAACGTTACGATAGAGTGAACCTTCGTAGAATAATAATTGAGGAAATAATTTTCTCACCGATAAAGAGCGAAAATTGTTCTTGTCGATAATACCTATTCATATTTCTTTAAATATTTACGAAGGAATAAATTAATCAAATATAAAATCATTATAGAAATGAAAATTGGTATTTTAAGTGTCATAGCGGTAATGCACATTTGATTACTGTTGATTTGTCCTGCACTTGGGGGATTTAGTTTTTTTTGATATCTTTGTTGCGGTAAGCCAACAGTGAATTTTCACCTCCCAATATACAAAGTCCTGATTAGGGACGGAAACCGTAGAACATTAGAATCAACCGTTGAATAGTGACTTGTTACTAAATATTCTCTGCTTATCTGATACTAACTAGGATTCAAATTAAAACTGTCTTTTGATTAAAGAAGGAAATAGTTTAGGCGAGGTAGTATAACCGATTAATGGGGACTGAGAACCGCTTTCGTATACATTTCGACAAATGCAATAACCGCAATGCTAGGCAGGCTTGGTGATTGTAGCTTGTAAATCAGCAAATGCTGTTACCCATCTTATACTTGTTGTAATGCTTTATTTGTTTTTGTACGACATTCATGGTACAAGATATGGCGGTGCCAATCAAAGCTGGCGTCCACATGATGACAGCATATGTACAATCAAACAGTCTAAAAGCTTAAAAATAGGAATCAAGATCATTATCTCTCATTTTAATTAGTGCTGGTTCAAATTACTTTTGATAATTGAAATAATATTTGAAGATTTTGATTCATTTGTTTAATAGCTTCCGAGATCGCCTTAATAGGTGCTGATGTATATAAGATAGGAAAGGAATAGTTAGTAAATTAGTGTTTTTATAAATATAGAAGAAAGTAAAAGGGACAAAACTCCTCCCTGTGGCGCTACTATTTGAAGACAACAGGAAGCAATACATTACTATTACACCAAATACTTTTTTGGCGGTTGCGTAAATAAGAGTTAAACCAAGTAGTGACGTTACTTGATATATTACATTTTTAAGTATAGCTATAAGATATCAAATGCATTTAGAGCAATCGAGTTGGACGAAGATTTGTAAGATTTCATCACATACTTTAATTAATACAATAGTAGTGCTATGTCTAAGTCAAAAACCATATTATAATAAACTGAGAATGTTATTTATGGCTAAAAATCGAGAAAGTTATTAACATATATGACGAGATAGTATAAACAATTTTACAACTTACACCATCATTTCCAATAGCATCAGAGCGTATTAATTAAGAGAAGAGGTAGGGCAGGATAATACAATAGAATATTTTGTCGTAGTTATGGGAGTCTATATTTGAAATTTAATATTAGTGAGTGACAAATAGTGATATGATACCAAAAAATACTATGATATTTATTGCTACCATAACATAGTATTTATTGCTATTATATATATATAATATTATGTAAAGTAAACAAATAAAATTAAAGTAGCTTTACGCTTTATCTTGCACATAGTATAATAGGGAATCGAAGGAACTTAGCATTAAGTCGCACCGCTCCTCACTTTCCACCATTTGAGACATTGCGTGTTTAGTGGCGGAACCCAACGCTGCGCTTGCCTAGTTGCCAGAGTGAAGAAAACTGAGTGAGAATCAAACTCACAAACCCATCACGTTTACATCCAGACACTGATCCTCTGAGCCACGGTTCTTAAACGGTAAAGTGATAAGTTTGTAAAAATATGGTATTTTCTTTGTGCTTAAAAAATACACTTCGTGATATACTTAGTAATGAAAGATTGTTTAGAAGAGCTTCTTAAGTTATTCTGTCACTGGTAACCCTAAACATCCCTTATCTAGCCAGCCAGCGCTTATAAAAGAAAATTCCAGGTAAATGTTGTAGCTTTGTGGTTATGAAAAGTGCAATAATATTTTAAACGAACAAGCAATTTTTCAGGATTGCAATATATCGACGCAGGAAAAGATAACTTTGTCGTCACGAATATCCTGCCATTTTTACGAAATATAAAAGCGTCCTTAACAAAGACCAATTATGAATTCCTGTGTCCGTTGTACAAATGGCTTATAACATTTTTTCATTAAATGTTTCAACGGCTTTACTTTACCATTAGAAATGAATACAGAGAGAAAGCTTACTGAGTAAAATTTAAGTGGATAAAAATAAAA